>JAKSZT010054575.1:3240218-3295969 GCA_026826555.1 Tolypeutes matacus
ATCAGCTCCGTTCCCCGACCAAAATCCCCTCTCCGGTTCACCGGGTGCTGACTAGCTTTTTGCTCTGCTCACACAAGGTCCAAGGGGCGCCAGGCAGCCAGCTCCCCAGAAAATAAAACTTTTTCGCCCCCACCCGCGGCTCCAAGTGGCCGTTTTATTATTTATTTCCGTAACCGCGGGGCTCAGCCGCCTGTGCCAACCTCCACCGGCAGCCTCAAAACTCACGAATCTCCACCGTTTGGTCCACGCCGCCGGTCCGCGCAGATAGATGTCCCAAGCTTCTCACTCCACGCGTGCACAGCACAGACCCCCGGGCAGGACCCCGTCCCCAATCCGCCTTGCTCTGGGAGCTTGCAGTGTGCGCCCTCCTACACCAACGCCATCTTGCCCCCTCCTCTCCAGTGTTGACTCTTATTGGGATTGCATTAAATCTGTAGATTAGTTTGGGTAGGATAGACATCTTGATGATGTTTAGTCTTCCTATCCATGAACAGGGAATATTTTTCCATTTATTTAAGTCTTCTTTGCTTTCCTTTTACAGTGTTGTGTAGTTTTCTGTATATAATTCCTTTACATCTTTAGTTAAATTTATTCCTAGGTATTTGATTCTTTTATTTACTATTGTAAATGGTATTTTTTCCTGATTTCCTCCTCAGTTTGCTTGTTATTGGTGTATAGCAATGCTACTGATTTTTGAGCACTGATCTTATAGCCTGCAACATTACTGAACTCCTTTATAAGTTCTAGAAGCCTTGTTGTAGATTTCTCAGGGCTTTCTATGTATAGGATCATGTCATCTGCAAATAATGAAATTTTTACTTCTTCTTTTCCAATCTGGATGCCTTTTATGTCCTTTTCTTGTCTCAGTGCTTGTGCAAGTACTTCTAAGACAATGTCAAATAGGAGTGTTGATAGTGGGCATCCTTGTCTTGTTCCTGATCTCAGAGGGTAGACTTTTAGGATTTCACCATTGAAAATGATGTTAGCTTTGGGTTTTCCATATATACCCTTTATTATTTTCAGAGAGTTTCCAACTATTCCTATCTTTTGTAGGGTTTTTATAAGGAAAGAGTCCTGTATTTTGTCGAATGCCTTTTCTGAATCTATAGAGATGATCATGTGATTTTTTTCTTTCAATCTGTTTATGTGGTGTATTACATTGATTGATTTTCTTTTATTGAGCCATCCTTGAATACCTGGGATGAAACCCACTTGGTCATGATGTATAATCCTTTTGATATGTTGTTGAATGTGATTAGCCAGTATTTTGTTAAGGATTTTAGCATATAAGTTCATTAGAGAAATTGGTCTGTAATTTTCCTTTCTTGTGGTATCTTTATTTGGTTTTGGTATTAGGGTAATGTTGGCATCATAGAATGAGTTAGGCAATATTCTTGCTACTTCTATTTTTTGGAAGAGCTTAAGTAGAGTTGGTGTTAGCTCTTTCCGGAATGTTTGGTAGAATTCAGCTGTGAAGCCATATGGTCCTGGACTCTTCTTAGTTGGGAGGTCTTTGATGACTGAGTCTATCTCTTTACTTGTAATTGGACTGTTGCGTTCATCTATTTCTTCTTTCATCAATGTCGGCTGTTTGTGGGTTTCTAGAAACTTGTCCATTTCCTCTAAATTGTCATTCTTGTTGGCATATATTTTTCAAAGTATCCTCTTATGATACTCTTTATTTCTGTGGGGTCAGTAGTGATATCACCTTGCTCATTCCTTATTTTATGTATTTGCATCTGTTCTCTCTTTTTCTTTGTTAGTCTGGCTAAGGGTTTGTCAATTTTGTTGATATTCTCGAAGAACCAGCTTTTGGTTTTGTTTATTGTTTCCAGTGCTTTCTTTTTCTCTATTTCATTTAGTTCTGCTCTAATCTTTGTTATTTCCTTCTTTCTACTTCCTTTAGGTGTAGTTTGTTGTTGTTTTTCCAATTCCTCCAAGTGTGCAGATAGGTCTTCAATTTTAGCTCTTTCTTCTCTTTTAATATATGAATTTATGGATATGAACTTAACTCTCCGGACTGCTTTTGCTGCATCCCATAGGTTTGGATATGTTGTGTTGTCGTTTTCATTAGTTTCAAGTTAGTTACTGATTTCTTTTGTAATTTCCTCTTTGACCCACTGTTTGTCTAAGAGTGTGTTGTTTAACTTCCATATCCTTGTGCCTAACCTGTTTCTCTGGCCCTTAGTGATTTCCAACTTCATTCCATTGTGGTCAGAGAAATTACTTTGTATAATCTCAATCTTTCTGAATTCATTGACTGTTGTTCTGTGGCCTAGCATGTGATCTATTTTGGAGTATGTTCCATGTGCACTCGAGAAGAATGTAAAACCCGCTGTATTTGTGTGTAGTGTTCTGTATATGTCTATTAAGTCCAGGTCTTCTAATGTATTGTTGAGTGCCTTAGTTTATTTATTGATTCTCTGTCTAGATGTTCTGTCTAATGATGATAGTGGTGTGTTGAATTCTCCTGCTATAATTGTAGAGGCATTTATTTCTCCTCTTAGTTTTTCCAGAGTTTGCCGCATGTATTTTGAGGCACCCCGATTAGTTGCGTAAATGTTGATGATTGTTCTCTCTTCTTGAGAGATTACTCCTTTTACTAATATGTAGTGTCCATCTTTATCTCTTAGAATAGTTTTGCATTTAAAGTCTATTTTATCTGATATTAGAATAGCTCCTCCTGCCCTTTTTTGGCTATTTTTAGCTTGTAAAATGGTTTTCCAGCCATTCACTTTCAGCCTCCTTGAATCTCTGTGTTGAAGGTGGGTTTCTTGTAGACAGCATATAGATGGATCATATCTTCTTATCCCTTCTGCCAATCTGTTTCTTTTAATTGGTGAATTTAATCCATTAACATTCAGTGTTATTACTCGTAACGAATTTCTTATTTCAGCCATTTTTCCTTTGGGAAATGTATGTCATATGTTGTTTTGTTTCTCTTTTTGTCTTTTCAGTTGTTTTTAAAGTCTCCTCCAACTCTCTCTCCCCTGTTTTTTCCTTTCAACTTGTAGAGATTCCTTTAGTATTTCTTGAAGTGCTGGTTTCTTCTTGACATACTCTCTTAATTTCTGTTTATCTGTGAATATTTTGAACTCTCCATCATTTTTGAATGCCAATTTTGCTGGATAGAGAATTCATGGCCGGAAGTTTTTTTCTTTTAGTTTTTTGACTATGTCATACCACTGTCTTCTTGCCTCCATGGTTTCAGCTGAGAAATCAGCACTTAATCTTATTGTGCTTCCCTTGTATGTGATGGTTCTCTTTTCTCTTGCTGACTTGAGTATTTTCTCTTTGTCCTGAGCATTGGATATTTTGACAAGTATATGTCTTGGAGTTGGCCTGTTGGGATTTATACTATTTGGGGTGTGCTGTGCTTCCTGGATCTGCACATCCATCTCTCTCAATACAGTTGGGAAGTTTTCAGTTTTTATTTCCTTCAGCACTCCTTCTGTTCCCTTTCCCTTCTCTTCTCCTTCTGGGATTCCCATAATGCATATGCTTGTGCATTTTGTATTATTGGTTAATTCCCTGAGTCCATGCTGGATTTTTTCTATCTTTTTGTCTATCTGTTCTACAGTCTCTTTGATTTCAGCTGTATTGTCTTCCATATCACTAATTCTTTCCTCTGCCTGTTCAAATCTGCTGTTATGTGAGTCAGCGTCTTTTTAATTTCTTGGCTTGTGCCATTGTTCACCATCATATCCATTACCTTTTTAGGCATGTTTGCTATTTCTTCAATATGTTCTCCCAGTGTCTTCTTTATATCCTTAATATCTTCCTTCAGTTCTTTAAGTTGGTCCATGATATTTGTTTGGATAGATTTGATGAGTTGTTCGATGTTCTGCATTGCTTCCTGGTTTTCATTTTGTGTATTGGACTGGTCCATGTTTTCCAGTTTCTCAGAGTCATTTGTATTTTTTTGTTGCCATCTGGTCATCATATTATCTTGATGGGTTTGATCAGTTGATTATCTTTTCTCTATGCTCTAGAGTTTTATTTAGCTGTTGGTTCTGCGTGTGAGTTAAGTTTTCTCTTTGGCAGTTTTTCATCTAATTTTTTTTCCTTGCTTCTTTCTATGATCCCTTGAAGGCAAAAAGTTTGGGCCAGAGGAATCAAAAGATGTAAGGAAGGCACAAGTATAATAGTAATATTGATAAAAGGTAGAAGAGGGGCCAAATGAGACTTAATGAGATGAATATTTAACTTGTGTAGGCAGTGTAGAGTACTAGGAAAAAATATTGAGTTCCTACAATGGACTGGGAGAATAAATGGAGGAATATATATATATAGTGATTTAGAAGTCTAGAATTATGAGGAGGGAGAGAAATAGTAAAGAAAGGTCTGAAAAGAAAAAGTTAATGCTAATTAAAAAAAAGAAGAAAACAAAATAGATGGGATAGAAATTGCCACCCTTAAGTTGTGGGTCTATGAAAAAATGTTGTCTCTAAGAGCCACAACAGAAAACTGAAGGCAGAAAAATGCAGGAAGGATAAACGATAGTTTGTAATACAGAATCAATCTATACAGCGAGTGGGAAATTACTGAAAAAGAGGCTCAGCAAAGAAACGACAAGCTGGCAGCACCTAATATAAAAAAAAAAAAAAAAATAGAAGAAAAAAGAAAGGGGGGAGGAAAGAGGAAAGAAAAGCAAGAGACCAGAAAGAAACAGAGAGAAACCAAAGATCCCCACAGGCAAGCAGTCAAACAGAGCTAAGGGGGGACAATGATTCCCCTAGGGTCCACGTGGATCCTTCCTGCCTACTTGTGTTTATCAATCAATTTCCCCACAGGGTTCTATATGCAGGTCCTGAAGCAGCTTTTAGCTATTAAACTAAATTAAAAAGAATTTATTTTTCATTTATTGAAGTGACCTTCTCACTTTTTTTTTTAATTTTTATTTTTTTAGTGAAATGCACGACCCAAAATAATTCCTCCTCTAAACCAACCCCCTTATGGAAGGGACCCTAGCTGGGGCCGTGGAAATTAATCAAGCACGTCCCACTTTCTGGTATCCCCAAGTTAGCTGTAGCTCTGATGTTAGCCAGTGAGGAGTGCTAAAGATGGTCGATTCCATCCCTTCTGGAGCCGAGCTCGTGCGTCACCGGGTTGCTAAGTAAATCAGTTTGAGTGCAGATTCACGTCTGCTCTCAGCCTGATGCTGCTTCAGGTAGGCTTATCTGCTCCCCTAAGCTATGGGGTGGTGCAGGCAGCCAGATCGATGTCTAAAAATAAAAAATACCCTTCCCTGTCCTCCAACAGAACCCTCCCTCTTTTGGGAAGTGTCCCTTCTTCCTGGATCTGCAGTGGCCTGGGTCTTATCTCTGGGTCGCTAGGGAAATCTGCTTCGTTCCCCAACCAGAATCCCCCCTCCAGTTCACCGGGTGCTGATTAGCTCGGTAGTTCTGTTCACACAAGGTCCAAGGGGCACCAGACAGCCAGATCCTCAGAAAATAAAACTTTCTCGCCCTGCTCGCAGCTCTAAATGGCTGTTTTATTTTATTTTATTTTATTTTATTTTATTTTATTTTTATTATTATTTTTCCTCCCTAACCACGGGGCTCAGCCATCTTTGCCAACTACCACCGGCAGCCTTAAAACTCACGAATCTCTAGTGTTCCATCCATGCCATTGATCCGCGCAGATAGATGTCCTAAGCTTCTCACTCCACGCGTGCACAGCACAGACCCCCGGGCAGGACCCTGTCCAGAACCCGCCTTGCTCTGGGAGCTTGCAGTGTTTGCCCCCCGACACTAACGCCATCTTGGCCCCTCTCGAGATTCATTTGTTTTTAAATCCACATGAAAATTTTAATTTTTAAGGAGAAAAATCTATATTCATTAATTTTAAATGTTAAATATAATTGTATTAAATACAATTCATAAAATTCAATATAAATACTTATTTAAATCTGCCTTCTTTTCATGTGTCCTTTTTGCTCCTCCTGAATGCTTACTTTTTTTCAATTTCTCTCTTTTATTTATTTGGATGAGATGCACTATTTTAATATTCTTTTAGATATTAACAGAAATTAGAACATTTTGCTTGACATCAAATCTGACAGTAATTATTCTTTATCAACTTAACAAATAATGTATTTTAAAACACTTTAGATCCATTTATCCATCTTATGAAATCTATTATCATTTATTTTAATACTTTATGGATTTTCTAACCCAAAGATAACATAATTAATACTAATTTATCCACTCAATATTCATTGATTTAAATTAAAAATTATTGTTCTTCAATCCATCCTGAAATCTTGAACCTTTCATCTGGGATTATTTTCTTTCTGCCTGAAGATGCTCCTTTTACTTTTTTTAGAAAATTAGTTGCTGCTGGCAAACTTTTCACTTTTTACTTGTCTGGAAAAGTGTTTATTTCACCTCATCATGAAGGACTTTTCTTCAGTATAGATTTCTACTTTGGCAGTTACATCATTATAGCAATGTAAAGATTTCATGCCATTCATTGCCGTCTGTCTTCCATTGTTATTGTTGGCAGTCAGCTTTTTCATTTTCACTGGTTATATTCATATTTTCTAGCTATTTTTAAGATTTTCTTTCAATTTTACAGTTATATGCCTGAGTCTGCATTTATTTTTATTTTTTCTTCTGGGTTTTCCTGGGCTTCTTGTGTCTATGAATCAATGTTTCATCAATTTTGGACAATTGGTAAAAATTCTCTTTTCAAATGTAGCTTTTGCCATATTCTATGTCTAGTTTTCTTCTAACACTCCCACCTAAATATATGTTGTAGCTTCTCATTATATTCTCTATTATTCTATCATTCTTACACTGTCTTCTATATTTTCCATGATTTTCCTCCAGATTTATTTTTTACTTATTTCAGGGCTTAAATCTTCTAGTTCATCATTCTCTCTTCTGAATTATTTAAATTTTTTCTAATTCATTGAGTTTTTTCATTATTCAATTGTATTTTTAGTTATATATATATATAACTCTGTGTCACTTTTTAAACTTTCCAGTACACTACCATAATTTTTAAGCTTATCTTTTATGTCTTTGAAGATATTAAGTATAGTTACTTTACATTCTCCATCTAATGTGCTAGCATCTGGTGTTTCCAAGGTGTGATTTTGTTGATTCTCACTCATCTTATCTTGTTTCCCTCTTTACCTTGTCACTTTCTTAGAACTTTGACATTTTATTTCAAAACTGTTGAAATGATGTGAGGTCTAGAGTGGTGCTAATGTCCTTCATAGGGGACTTCAGTTTGCTTCCTCCAGACCCTGTGGGCATCAGTAATCCAGGAGAAAGACTTGAAATTTTAGGTACTCTTTTACTTTTGTTTTACACTTATACCCAAAGAGCAGTCTATCAGGGTCCCAACAAAAAGCAGTTAGATGGATTGCCAAATTTTACTCTTGCTGACCTTGGACTTTGGCATGTGTGTCAGTACTTACTGTTATCAAATGCAATTATCAGCTTCTTTGCTTCCTTTTCAACTAGACAAACATAAGATATAAGCAACCCTGAATACTGATTCATATTTCAGGATTCCTATCTTTCTAGACTTGACCCAGGAATACTTCACTTTATTAAAAACAAACATGCTTGTGTTCATCATGATTATGAAAAATGTTCATCATGCTTATGAAAAAAAGGAAAAGAAAAAAGGCTTTACTGAGGTTTGTTTACTATCACCATGGAAACCACGGTCTGTGGACATAGGACATGGCTTCAGAGGGTGGAATACAAGCAGTGGAGGGGCTACAACTCCTGTGCTTAAGCAGACCCCTGATGGGCTTAGAACACCCTTCTTGATCCCTGTGCTCTGTGCTATGAACACTGGTTTGGAGATATGCTCTGCTTTCTAAAGGTAGTGTAATGCTGATGCTAAATAAATTCCCCTATAAACTGTGGATTTCTAATGACTAGGCAGGGATGAGTGTCATTGAGATGGAGGTGGGAGTACCCTTGGCAGGCAAGGACATCCAGGCAAGGAATTAGGCTAGGGAGTCACATGGTTTGGGCACTAGGGAAAAATCACAGATGTCCTATTGTGATGTATCCTGACCCTCAGGCAGGGATTGGCCAGACAGGTGGGGGCAGAGATAAAAGCCTGGGAGTCTGATGCAGACACAGGAGTCTGGGCACAAAGAAGAAACTACCCTGCTTCTGCTCCTTCTGCTGGCCTCTAGTACCTTGCCTTCAATATTGATCTTGCTGAGGAAGCTGCTCTTACCATGACTCACCTTCATCCCAGGCACAGAATCAGGTCTCCTGCTTTCAATCCACATCCACCTTCTTTACTCTTGGGGCAGCTAAAGAAAAAGAAATGCCAAGGTGAACCCTGTTTGGACAGGAAGGAAATGTCAATATTCACATGCTCATAGCAGTAACAGAGAGAACATCAGGAGCTCAGCGAACCTAATAAACATTATGGGTATCCCAGAAAGATGTGTGACCACTGGCCGACAAAAATAGAAGAGAGATTGTAAGTGTACCACACATTGTAATCTGTATGCAAAACACCAGAGTTGAAAAAGTAAACCTCAGGAGGTACAGATGTTGAAAATGATGCAGGCCTCTTCAAACCCAAAAGAGAATAGATATTTATCAGAGCCCTAATAAAAACCATCACCACAGCTTCTGAGTCTGCAAAAGAACAGATAGAGAGCACACTCCATCTTAATTAGTGGATTTCTTCTCCACCAAAACAGAAAAAGAATATGTAAGGCCACACTAGTAGTTCTTCATGGAGCAGTAGCCAGCAGAAAGTCTATCTTCTCCAGTGGTACTAAAAATTAACCTAACCAGGCACACTCAGAGCAGTGTGTCCTTCATATGGTCATATCCATGCTCCTTGTGCTCTGTTACTCCCTCTGATCTGTGTAAGGAAGGCCTTCCTCCACCTGTCCAGAAGGCTGGGGAGGGAGAAGGGAAATAAAGATGGAGGGCACAGTGTTTCCTTGCAGTCCCTAAAGGATGTGGAATCCTGTAGATTGTTCCAATATTGTATTGGTCATGGCTTTAACAGTCTTCTTTCCTCATTTATGTCATGAACCCAACAAATTCATCTCTTTGCTTAGGGTCTTCCCTGAATAGTCCTGAGACAGAATCCTCTTTCATATAGTTCTGGTTGGGGTTACAGTGAACACATTCTGACTAGGGTTTGAGATGCGAGGTCTTCCAAAGAGTGCCACCTGCTGGCAGATGAAGGAAGTGCGTGCAAGGAAAATAAAAGTAAATAAATATCTCTTTTGGGGCCTTTACATCCTTCTTGCCCAAAGCCTTGGAAGCTTCTATTCAACCCATTACTGGGTTCTTGGCCTGGATTTGATCAACTAAGCAGGTATAATCCTAAAGAGTTAGAACAGGTTGAACTGAGAATCAAGGAACAGTAAGACATAGCCTCCCACCACTAAATCCCTATACAAGAGAGAGAGAAATTGAACATCAGAATAACTCACAATCATAATCAGATGCCTAGACATGAGCAAAACATTACAAATCATATTAAGGAAAAGGAAGCTATCACTCAAGCAAAGGAAGATATCAAAGTCCCAGATGAGACATATGATTTGAGACAGCTAATCATCAATGTTCATAGAAATCTAAATCAAATAAAGGAGTTGAAAGACAATATGGCTAAAGAGATAAAGGACATTAAGAAGACACCAGGTGAGCAGAAAGAATAGAAAAATTGAATATAAAAAAGAGCATAGGGTAATGAAAGACAATAAGTGAGATCAAAAACACTTAGAGGTATACAACAGTAGACTCAAACTCATAGAAGAAAGAATAATTGATGTATAAGACAGAAAACTGAAATTGAAGAAAGAGAAAAGAATGGAAAAAAATTAATGATAGCATGAAACACAACAACACACATGTCATGGGAGTCCTAGAAGGAGAAAAGAAGGGAAAAGGGGCAGAAAGAGTATTTGAGGAAATAATGGTTGAAAGTTTCCCAACTCTCATGGAAGAAATGACTTTACATGTCCAAGAAGCACAGCCTACTCCAATCAGAATAAATCCAAAAAGACATACACCAAGACACATACTACTCAGAATGTCAAATGCCAAAGATAAAGAGAAAATTCTGAAAGCAAAAAGGGAGAAGCAAACCAACACATGTAAGTGGTGCCTAGTAAGACTTAGTGTTGATTTCTCATCAGAAACCATGGATGTGAGAAAACAGTGGCATGGTAAAATTAGGATGCTGAATGAGAAAATTTGCCAACTGAGAATTCTTTATCCAGCAAAATTGTCCTTCAAATATGAAGGTGAGTTTAAAATATTCACAAGGAAACAAATTAAAAGAGTTAATTACAAAACTCAGCTCTGCATGAAGCAGTAAAAGGGAGCCCTACAGACCAAAAGGAAAAGATGGTACAGAGACCCTTGGAGGTAAGTGTAGAAGAAAAGACTAACAGAAAGGATATAAAAAGGGCAAAATGACAGACAAAAATAAGATATGATCATATGAAAGTGAAAGAATAAAATAGTGAAAGTAATTAATGCATTTACAGTAATATCATTGAGTTTGAATGGATTAAACTCCCCAATCAAAAGATATAGGGTGACAGAATGGATAAAAAAACATAAGCTATCCATATGTTGTCTACAGGAGACTCACCTTTGGCCCAGGGGTACTAACTGGCTGAAGGTGAAAGGTTGGAGAAAGATATTCCATGCAAATAGTAACCAAAAAAGAGCAGGGATAGCTATAATAAAATCAGACAAAACAGACATTAAAAGCAAACTAATTTCAACTCATTGTTATGAAATCTTAAAATATTCATATGTTCATAACCTTTGGATTCTCCTTTTGTTCTGTGAAGATTAAAATTAAAGTTAAGAATCATCTCTCTCCCGGCTGTCCAATTTCTCCACATGATTCCCTTTCTCTTTTACTTTCTTGGTAAATTTGAATTTTTGACTATACATTAAATCACCTTTACCAGCAACCTTTCCACATATTTTCCATCCATGCTTTCATGATCTAAGCACACTGTTTTCCATCTTAAAACCAAATCAATCTCTGAAACTATGGTCTCCCTGCCCATGCCCCATGTTTTCCCTCTTCACAACTGAATTTGTGGAGCCATCCACATGTAGTTACCATTTTCTCACATCCCATCACCCTCTGAATTTCTAAGATAACTTTGATTTCACCATAAATAACTATGACTAAGATCACCAGTGTTCTCAAAATTAAATCCAATGAGTGTGTCAGCCTTTTACTTGGAATCAAGCTAGAATTGGGCCATGACTTCTTTGGGAGAACTTTCTTTTTATTAGGATTTTCTGATACCTGAGGCTCTTGACTGTCTCCAAACTACACTAGTTACTCCTTCCCAGTGTTCTCACCAATAATTTCTAAGGCAATACTATTGAATCATCTCAAAATAAAATTCTATACACTGCCTTGGAAATCTTATACATTTCCTTAATTGCTTCTATTTTTGCCAGTCTTCTTCTATGCTGTGTTCAAATCTTTTGTGTGGATTTTATTTCTCAGTTTTTAACTCTCCTTGTGCATGTCACAGACCTCTAAACTGAAATATGTCTCAAATTGAAGCTATTTTTTCCATACAAGTAAACAATAATCTCCCTCAAGTCTCCAATAGCAGCTAATAGATCCTCAAAACTCTGGAGATTTACTTTCAAAATATCCTCCAAGAAACATACAAACACAAAGGCTTACTGATGTTACCTCTACATTGAGCACTATTGTCAACTTTCATTCCTGTTCCAATCTCCACAGACATATGGAGTCCAGTATTTCATTGATGCCAAAGCCTAACAAAGATACCATAAAAAATGAAAATTATAGACACATTTCCATTATGAATATACAGCAAAAATCTTTTACATATCGCTAACGAACTGAATTCATAACATACTGAAAAGATTAAACACCATGACCAAGTTGTATTTATCCCAGGATTGAAAGTGTGGTTCAACATATGAAAACCAACCAATGTAATAAATTGCATAAATAGAAAAGGTATTTCTTAAACCACAATTAATTCAATAGGAACAGTAAATGCATTTGGCAAAATCTAGCACCATTTCTTGTGAAGAACACTCAGAAAACTAGGACTAGAAGGGAAATTTCTCAACATGATAAAGGCGATTTATGAAAAACTTACAGCTAACATTAGCCTCTATGGCAAAATACTGAAAGTGTTCCTTCTAAGATTGGGACTATGTCAAGGATACCAGCTTTTACCACTGCTATTCAATATTGTACTAGAAGTTATAGCAAGAGTAGTTAAGCAAAAATGAAAAAAAGATATGCAAATTGGAAAGGAAAAATTAAAGCTACCTTTATTTGCAGATGACATGTTTATATATACAGAAAATGCAAAGAAATCTACAGGAAAATTATTAGAGCTAATAAATGAGTTAAAAGTAGCAATGTGAAAGGCCAAATCACATGAAAAATTCTGTTTCTATGCACTGGTATTCAAAGAGGAAATTAAGAAAACAATTCCATTTGCAATGGCATAAAAGGAATAAAATATCTAGGAATATATTTTACCAAGGATATAAAAGACTTGTACATTGGATACTGGAAAAAAACACTGATGAAAGACATTAAATAAGATGTAAATAAATAGCAAGGTATTGCAAGTTAATGGAATGGGAAATTTAATATTGCTAAGATTTTAGTATTATGCAAAGTGATCTACAGGTTCAGTGCAAATCCTATCAAAATTCAAGCAGCCATTTTTGCAGAAAAGGAAAACTCAATCCTCAAATTCATGTGGAACTTCAAGGTGCCTTGAATATACAAAAAAATTTTGAAAAAGAAGAACAAAGTTTGATGACTCACACTTCCAAATTTCCCAATTTCAAATTGTACTGCAAAGTTACAGTAATCAAAAGAGTTGTGGTACTGACGTAAAGACAGACAACTAGATAATTGGAACAGAACCGAAAATACAGAAATAAACCCACACATCTCTCACACATGGATTTTTTAAATTAGAGAAGTTGTAGTTATACGGAAAAAGCATGCATAAAATACAGACTTCCTATATACCACCGTATTACTAACACCTTGCATTAGTGTGCTACATTTGTTACAATTCATGAAAGAACATTTTTATAATTGCACTATTAGTTTTATTCCATTATTTACAATAGGGTTCTCTGTTTACAGTGTACATTTTGTTTTGTTTTTAAATATCCTTTTAACATATAAACAGCCTAAAATTTCTCCTGTTAATCATATTCATATATATAGTCAAGTGCTGTTAATTACATCACAATGTTGTGCTACCATTACCACCATCCATTACCAAAACTTATCATTCATTAACTTTACAAGAACTCTACAATTTAAGCATTAACTCCTAATTCCCTACCCTCATCTCAGAACCTGGTAACCCATATTCTAGATTCTAACTCTCTGCATTTGCTTATTCTAATTATTTTAAACAATATATAACCTTTTGTATATGGCTTATTTTACTCAACATGAGGTCTTCAAGGTTCATCCAAGTTATCACTTTTATCATAACTTCATTACATTTTATGGCTGAATAATATTCCATTTCATGTATATACCACATTTTATTCATCCATTCATTGGTTGATGGACATGGGTTACTTTCATCTTTTGGCAATTGTAAATAATACTGCTATGAACATTAGGTGTGCCCTGCTTTCAAATCATTGTGATATTTACCTAGAGGTGGGATTGCAGGTTCATATGGTAATACCATACTTAAATTTCTGAGGAACGGTCAGTCTTCCACAGCAACTGCCACTATTTTACATTCCCATCAGCAATGAATGAATGTTGCTATTTCTCTACATCCTCTGCATTTCCCTAATAGCTAATGATTTTGAGGATCTTTTCATGTACCTTTTGGCCATTTATATATCTTGTTTGGAGAAATGTCTATCCTAGTCTTTTGCCCATTTTAAAATTGGTTGTTTGTCTTTTTATTTCAGAATTGTAGGATTTCTTTATGTATTCTGGATACTAAACTCTTATTGGATGTGTGATTTCCAAATATTTTCTCCCACTGAGTAGGTTTTCTTTTTTAATTCATGATAAGGTCCTTTGATGCACAAACATTTTTAATTTTCATAAGGTCCCATTTAGCTATTTTTTTCTTTTGCTGCTTGTGCTTTAGGTGTAAAAGCTAAGAAACTATTGCCTAACATAATGATCTGAAGATGCTTCCTTGTGTTTTTTCTGGTCGTTTTATAGATCTAGTTCATATATTTAGGTCTTTAAAGCATTTTGAGTTAATTTTTTAATATGGTGTGAGACAGGTGTCTCCCTTCTTTCATTTGCCTATTAATATACAGTTCTCCCAGAACCATTTGTTAAAGAGACTATTATTCCCCAATTTAGTTGATTTAGGCTTTCAAAAAATCAATTGACCATAGACATGAGGCTCTATTTCTGAACTCCAAATTTAAAAATTCAAAATTAGAAGAGAGAAAATTTAGAAATTTAGAAAATTTATAATTTAGAATATTAAACATTTGGAAGGTAGGAAATAGATTTCCATGTTTTTAATCTTTGATTCCACAAACCTCAGATGACTATGAAACAAAAACCTCAACTAAGGATTGTGGAATCAAAATGATGTTAACCTAAGGGTATCCATAGATTTCTGAATAAGAAGGAAGGATTGGAGAATTCAGGATGAAGCATGACTTTTGTTGCGACAGGGGCTGGTGGTAGTATGACAATCCAGCAATAAATATAAGATAGGGAGGAATAACCTTTCAGAGGTGTGTTAGAGGCCAGGCAAGGGACCAAGATGGGAACAAGAAACAGTGCTGAGGCATTGGAGAGCAGCACAGGGGAATGTCAGAGAAGAAGAGAGGGGAAGAATGGGGAAAGAGTACATAACTAAGAATTGCAGCAGAAAATCAATTTAGGTAAAGAAGGAATTAATGCTGTGAACCTGAAGTGAGACTATGCAGTTATATGTTGTTAGGTGCTTTTGAAAGGGTGGGTAGGAGATATAAGAGAATTGTAGGCCCTGGTGCTAAGGAAGGAAGGACCTGAACAGTTTTGACTGAGCTCAGGTTTGCGTAGTGGAGCTCCCAAAGACAGGGACCTCTGGAATGAAGATGGGATACCGTACTCCATCATTTCACCCACTTCCATAATCTCCCAAATAATTTTATTTACTTAATTACTCAAAAGATATATTCAGGAGAAACAGGTAAGATAGTGGCATAGTAGGGAATCTCTAAGAGTCAGCTTTTCCTACAATGCAGTTAGTAATCAGAAAGGATCTCTATAAACCCCTTGTTTGAAAGGTCTCAGGAGACAAGCAGAGCACTGTGTAAAATAATTGGAAGAAGTGAAGTATGAGACTGGCCATTTGTGGTGACGATTTATTAACGGCACACTTCACACTGTGGAGGCCTGTTCCCATCCCCACTGGTGGCCACTTTTGGAGCCACTCCCTGGTGTAGTTGGAAACTCCGTTTCCCAAAAACAGGGGAGAAGGAGGTGGTTGGGCACTGACTTCAGCTATTGATTAATAAATTCAGCTGGCTAGAGTCCAATTCTAAGTAAAGCTAAAGTTTGATCCTGAAAAGGTCAGAAAGAAACTGGAAGCATTCATTTTAACTCCACCCCAGGCAGAAGTCAAAGCAGGGTTGATTGAAAATCATAGTTACTTACTGTTTGGTAGGAATCAAATTCTTTCCCTCTAGGTCAGATGACTGCCCAAACCTAAGCTCCAATCCATATAAATGGACCCTTACTCAAGAAGACACACAGGAGAAGATACCAAAGATGAAGAGAGAGAGAACTTTGTCATTGTTGATCCTGGAGCCCAGGGTGAGGGATAAGCCATTTGGCTAATAGTTTAAGGCTGACCTTGTGAAGAGACCAGAGCAGCTGAGTCCAGAAAAAAATGAGCCCTATGCCACTCTATAGCTGAGATCAGAAGAAGCTGGAACCACAGAGCCTTAAGAGGAAGAAAGAAGACTGAACCCTTGTAGAGATTGGCAACAGACTTTGGCAAGAGAAGTAACCTTGAATTGTACTCTTTAGGGCCTTGTATCTGTAAGCTTCTACTCCAAATAAATATCCTTTATAACATACAATAGATTTCTGGAACCTTGGATCAGTACCCCTTTGGCTGACTAATACAGGTAGCTATATTAATATCAGATAAAATGGATTTCAAAAGCAAAGCTGTTATGAGAGACAAAGAAGGACATTACATATTAAAAGGGGCAATCCACCAAGAAGAAATAACGATCATAAATATCTATACACCTAACAGATGCCCCAAAATAGATGTGGTATGTGCTGGCAAAACTGAAAGGAGAAATAGATGTCTCTACAATTATAGTTGGAGAATTCAATACACTGCTGACATCAATAAATAGGACATCTAGGCAGAACATTAATAAGGAAACAGAGAACTTGAACAACTTGATAAATGAACCAGTCCTGACAGACATATACAGAACAGTGCAATCCCAAACTCCAGGATAAATTTTCTTCTCCAGTGATCATGGATCATTTTCAAGGACTGAGCATATGTTGGGTCACAAAGCATGTCTCAATGAATTTTAAAAGACTGAAATTATACAAAGCACTTTCTCTGATCATAATGGAATGAAGCTGGAAATCAATAAGAGGCAAAAGACTGGAAAATGCTTAAACACATGGAGTTAAAGAACATACTTTTTTTCATAATAATTTTTAAAAAAAATTTTGGAATGATACTTAGATTACATAAATGTTACACAAAACTATAGGGATTCCCATATGCCCCACTCCCCACACCTCCCACACCCTCCCATATAAACATCCTTCATTAGTGCGGCACATTCATTGCAATTGATAAATGCATCCTGGGGCTTTACCATTAAGCATGAACAATGGTTCACATTATAGTCTACACTCTTCCCCACACATTTCTACATGTTATGTAATGATATAAAATGGCCTATATCTGTTGTTGCAGTGCCATTCAGGATGATTCCCAAGTCCTGAAAAAGCCCCCATATTACTCTTTTTCCCTCTCCCTGCCCCCCAGAGCTTCCAGAAGCCACCGGCTCCACATCAATGTTGAAATTTCTTCCATTGCTAGAATAACAATATGTCTATAGTAGAATACCATTAAGTCCACTCTAGTCCATAGTTCTTTCCCCAATCCTGAGGATTCTGGGATGGTGATGTCCACTCCACCTCTAATTGGGAGGGGGCTTAGATCCCATGGGGAAGATGGATGGGACTATCTTACTTGCAGTTGCAGACTCTCTCTGTTCCTTTTGTCCATCATCATCTCCTTGTTAGTTGTCCTGGGTGAGTCCAATGAGCTGTAGAGTAGGCATTGCAACTCTGTTGAAGCTCTGGGCCCAGCTGGCAGATGGACAGTCAAAGACTCGAGTCTCTTGTACGTACATCTACAAACTCCAGCACCAAATATAGAAGAACGCACTCTTAAACAACCAATGGATCAAAGAAGAAATTGAAAGAGAAATCAGTAAGTATATAAAAATTAATGAAAATGAGAACACAACATATAAAAACTTTAGGAGGCAGCAAAGGCAATGGTGTGTGGAAAATTACAGTGCTAAACATCTACTTTAATAAGGAAGAAAGATTAAAAGAAATCAAAATCATTACTAAGCACCTAGAGGAAGTAGAAAAAGAACAGCAAACTAATCCCAAAGCAAGCAGAAACAAATAGCAAAAAAATAAGAACAACACCAACAATTTAGAGAGACTCAACAAAACCAAATATTGGTTCTTTGAGAAGACCAACAAAACTGGCAAAGTTTATCTAGACTGCCAAAGAAAATAAAAGAGAATATGCAAATAAATAAAATCAGAATTGAAAAGTAGTACTTTTCTACTGATGCCACATAAATGAAATTGATCATAAGAGGATACAGTGAACAACGGTATGCCAACAAACTAGACAACATAGAAAAATGGACAAATTTCTAAAAACACAGAAACCACCTACACTGACTTTAGAAGAGATAGAAGACTTCAACAAACCAATCACAATTAAAGAGATTGAAACAATCATTAAAAACCTCTCAACAAAGAAAAGCCCAGGGCCAGGTGGTTTTATAGGTCAATTCTACCAATCTTTCAAAGAAGATTTAATACCAAACTTGCTCAAAATAGTCCAAAAAATTGAACAGGAGGGAGATTTACCGAACTTACTCTATGAAGCCAACATCACCATAATCCAAAAGCCAGATAAATTTACTATGAAAAAAGAAAATTACAGACCCATTTCCTTAATGAATAGAGATGCCAAAATCCTCAAAAATAAAAAATGTGCTCACCAAATCCAACAGCACATTAAAAGAATTATACATCATGACCAAGTGGGTTTTACCCCAGGTATGCAAGGGTGGTTCAACATAAGATAATAAGTCAGTGTAATACATCACATTAATAGATTGAAGAAAAATCAAATGATCATCTTAATTGAAACTGAAAATGTTTTTGACAGAATACAGTATCCATTTTTTTATTAAAAAAACTTATTGAAGTATATCATTCATAAATGAATCTGTATAAACAATAAGGCTATAGTAAAAAATGTGAACTTACAAAAAAACATACATATCATAATACAGGACTCCCATATATCACTCCACCACCAACACTTTGCATTATTCTGAAATTGTTAAAAACTATGAAAGAGCATTGTCAAAATATTGTGACTGACTGTATTAGTCAGCCAAAGGGGTGATGATGCAAAGTACCATAAGTTTGTTGGCATTTATAAAGGGTATTTATTTGGGGTAGAAGCTTACAGTTACCAGTTAGTTGCCATGTGTTGGAGCAAGATGGCTGCCAACATCTGAAAGGGTTCAGACTTCCTTTTCCTCTCAAGGCTCCATGATCCCAGCTTCTTCCAATATCAGCTATAGCCTGGGATAAGTCTCATCTCTCTCTTGGGGCATGTTTCTCTATGGGCTCAGCTGCTCTGCTCTCTCTACAAGGCCAGCTCTCAGGTGAACAGCTTGTCTCTCTTCCCAGGGCCTCTGCTGTGTCTAATGGAGTATTCTCTCTTTCCTCACATATCTGCTTCTCTGTGTATTTACTTCCTGAGGCTCCAGCATTAAAACTCCAACTAACTTCTCTGCTTGTTATTTTCTCTGTGAGTCCCAACCCATGAAGGGGGCATGGATGCAATGTTCTACTGATATTGCCCAATCAAAGCCTTAATCATTATTTAATCAAGTAAAAGTGAAACCTCTGAATCTAATACAATCTAATGTCCCCAGAGGAACAGACCAGTTTACAAACATAATCCTGTATCTGTCTTTGGAATTCATAAACAATATCAAACTGCTACACTAACTATAGCCCATATCTTACATTTGGTGTATTTTCCCAAAACCCACCTGATTATTAATACCCTGTATTATATATTTGTTTATGACAGAACATTTTCATATTTCTTCTGTTAACCACAGTCCATCTTTCACCACAGGTTTCATTGTGTTACAGTCTTATTTTTGTACAATCCATTTAAAGTGTATACTCAGTGGCTCTCATTTTCACCAGAGGTGTGTTGTCTTCATCTCAGTCAATTTTATAACATTTTCATTATTACAAAAGGAAAAATAGCATAACCCCTTTTATCCCCGTTTTCCCCCTTAGAATTGATATATCTTTTTCACCATTGCTGCAAAAATATTACAATGTTACTGTTAACTATCATCCACAAGTTACATTTGTTGTAATATTCCTGTGTCACTATATTCTTGATACTTTGTAATTGAACATACTTATATTTATTCTATTAACCACAATCTTCATCCACCATCGAAATCATTATGTTACAGTACCTAGATTATTCTTTAGCTTTCTTTCAATTGAAATTTATATCCATAGGCTACCCCTTTCAGCCACAATAACATTTATGAATCAGCAATGTTAGTTATACTCACTAGAATGTGTTTCCATCAAGTCAATTCATTTTCACACTTTTACAATAGACTTTAAAAATTCTACACACATTAATCATCAGCTACCATTCTCAACACACACTCTATTTCCTAGTAACCTATATTCTAGATTTTGGCTCTCTGAGTATACTCATCTTATATTGTATAACATATTAGTGGGACCATACAATATTTGTCTTTTTGTGTCTGACATTTCGCTCAGCACAATGTCCTCAAAGTTCATCCATATTGTCATATATATATCCTGATTTAATTTCTTCTTACAACTGAATAGTATTCCATTGTATGTTTATATCATTTTGTTTTCCATTCACTGGATCTTCAGGATCTTGTGATAGGCAATGGTTTCTTAGACTTTCACCCAATGCATGAGAAAAAAAACACACAAAAATAATAGATACACAGGTCTTCATAAAAATGAAAAGCTTTTGCGCTTCAAAGGAATTTATCATGAATGTGAAATGCCAACCTACACAATGGGTGAATATATTTGGAAACAACATTTACAATAGCAAGTAAAAGGATCAAATACCTAGGAATAAATTTAACTAAAGGTGTACATGACTTGTATGCAGAAAATTACACAACACTGTTAAAGGAAATCAAAGAAGACCTAAATAAATGAAAGAATATTCTCTGTTCATAGGATCACTGGGAATGTTCTTTTGGCAATAAGGCAGGGGAGGGTTACTGGTTCAGGGCTTTGGATGTGGGGGGCATTTGGGATAGGACACACCTGGGGCAGTCTTCTAGGGAGTGTGTGAGTGTTCATCTTGTTATAATGGGTTGTATCAGTGGGTGGAGACCCACATAATGAATGGGAAGGTGTTGGACTCCCATCCTGGGGAGTCCTACTCTCTTCTCAAATAGAGGGGCAGGAGTCTCTCGAGAGTATAAGGCAACACCTAATTGGGGAAGACAGACCAGTATGTCAAGCCCTTAATGTTGTTGCAAGAAACTATGATTCTTGTTCCTCAAGAAATGAAGCTTGGTGGTTGCCATGGGCCCTGAGGGGAAGGGGAGGGATGAATAGAATAGATGGAACATGGGGCATTTGGGGGGATGATCTTGCAATGATGGATACAGGCCATGATTAATTTTCCTCAAAATTTATAAAAGTATATCATCCAAAATGTAAAGCATAATGTAAATCATTGACCATGGTTAGTAGCAATGTTTCAATATTTATGCATCAATTGTAACAAATGTACCATCCACATGTAAAATGTTAATAGGGGAAGAGGGGAAAGGGGGCGGGTATGTTGGGCATATGGGAATCCCCTATAGTCTGTATATGACTTTTCTGTAACCTAAAGCTTCTTTAAAGTCAAAATGAAAAAAAAAAAAAAAAGACAATGGGACACTGGGAGAATAAATAGAAGAAAATGTCACTGTACATACAAGATAACAGATCATACAGGGGTGAAAGACATAATGTCAAAAATTATTTTTTATATTTTTAAATTATATTTTATTATTCCAATTTTTTTATTTTTTATTTTTTTATATTTTATTTGTTATTTTTAAAGCTATAATTATTTCATTTTCTTATTAATTGCATTTGCTTATTTTATTAGCTTCCTTTTTAAAAAGTTTTGGATCAAAGAATGGTTTAACTGTGGCAGGGGAGGATCATTGGTGCAGGGTGTCAGTGATGGGAGATGCATGGAAAGATGTTCAACTGGGGTATATTTTTAAAGCATATAAATCATATAAATTTGTTCAAGTGTTCGTGGGGCATTGTCACAGTGGGTGGAGAGTCATACAATAACCAAAAGGATATCTAATTCCCATCCCGGGGAGCTCTACCACATTCTCTAATGGGAGAGGAAGAACCTCCCAAGTATAGGGACAGTGACTAGTGAAGGGGGATGGATTACTGACATCCTTTGATATTGATGATTGTACTTATGAACCTTTACTTTTTGAAATAGAAATTTAGCCTATTATAGGGTGCCTAAGAGTTACCTCCTGAGAGCCTCATTGTTGCTCAAATGTGGCCTTTCTCTAAGCCAAACTTAGTTTACAAACATATTATCTTCCCCCTACTGTGGGACATGACTCCTGGAGATGAGCCTCCCGGCATCAAGGGATTTCTATCAAGCACCAACTAGCAATGCAATTCAAAAAGACTCTGACCAAAAGGGGGAAAGGGTAAAGACAAATGAGTTTGTATGACTAAGAGACTCCAAAGTGAGTCAAGAGGTCATTCCAGAGGTTATGCTTATGCACATATCAGCAGGATCTCATTAGCTGCCAAAGTAAATATTGTCTCAAATAACAGAGACATCCATATACTATAGCCATACTTGGGCATTTATACTCCCCAATGTGACAGAGTTGGACTCATTTGTGGATTCCCTACACATGGCTCTTCTGCCACTTCTCTTTGAATCTATACTTAGTGCTAGAGTTGGTAGGTCTTTGTCCAAGAGACTTAAATCTTTGGGCTGTCCTTGTGAAAGCTGAGCCCTGAATCTCAATAGAGTTGCAACACCTACTCTCTAGTTCATTGGACTAACCCAGGACAACTAACAAGGAGATGATGATAGACAATGACCATCCCAAGGAACAGAGACAGTCTGCAACTGCAAGCAAGATAGTCCCATCCATTTACCCCATGGGCTCTAAGCCCCCTCTCAATTAGAGATGGAGTGGGCAACACCATCTCAGAATCCTCAGAACTGGGAAATGAACAATGGACTAGAGTAGACTTACTGGTATTTCAGTATAGACTTCTTGTGATCCTAGCAATAGAAGAACTTTTATCATTGATGTGGAGGCAGTGGCCAATGGAAGTTCTGACAGGAAAGAGAGGGAAAAACAGGTGTAATATGGGGACATTTACAGAACTTGGAAATTATCCTGAATGACATTGCAATGACAGATACAGGCCATTATATATCTTGTCATAACTTACAAACTTGTGCAGGAGAGAGTGTAAACCACACTTAGAGACAATGCTCCAAACTGTGTCCATCAATTGTAAAAAATGTACCACACTAAATGAAAGAAGTTAATGTGGAAAAATGTGGGAGGGCTTGGGAGTGGGGAATATGGGAATCCTTTATATTTTGTATGTAACATTTTAAAATAAATGTTTTTAAAATATAAGAAAGTATATTTTAAATAAAAAAAGTTCAATTTCCCAAAAACAGAGGAGGAAGAGAAAGTTGGGCATTGGCTTCAGCTACTGATTAGTAAATTCAACTGGCTAAAGTATAATCCTAAGAACAGCTAAAGTTGAAACCTGTCCAAGTCAGAAAGATGCAGTAGCTGCCATTTTAACTCCATCCCTGGCATGAAAGGACATGGGCTGACTGAAAATCACAGAGCTGGTAGGGACCAGCTTGTTTCCACCAAGTTCGGACTGAAGCTCTAGCATAAACCCCAGCTCCACTCTGGCAGATAGGATGCTGGTGGAACCTACACCAGCCTCTCTGGGAAACTGCAGGCCATGCCGCGGAGACCAGTGCTTATCTTTCTCTGGCAGCACAAGCCATTTCAAGAGCTATTCCATGGCTGGAGTCAGAAGCTCCATTTCCCATAAATGAGGGAAGAAGAGATGGTTGACCACTGACTTTAGCTACTGATTAGTAAACTCAGTTGGCTAAAGTATAATCCTAAGGATAGCTAAAGTTTGAACCAGTCCAAGATGGGAAAAGCCCAGAAGCTGCTATTTTAACTCTGCCCCTGGCATGAGGGGAAGTGGGGCTGACTGGAAATTACAGTGAAATTAGGGATTGGCTTCTTTCCAGCAAGATCAGATTGCGCCCTAGCCTAAGCTCCAGCCCCACCTCTGACAGGAAGGAATCTGGGCCGTACCGTTCCAGCTTCTCTGGGTAACTGCAGGCACTTTTGGCTGATACAGACTGGATAGTCAGACACCTGGAGCTCCATCTCCACACCACAATAGGATAGGAGAGGAGCTGTGTTTCCTTGACCTCTCTGGGGAAGTACAGATGCTTTCAGCTCACATGAACTGGTTTCTTGAGTTTCTTTGATTGCATCTCTGCCTCTGCTCCCATATAGGATAAGAGGGGGCTGGTGTTTCCTCAGTCTCTAAGGGTAACTGCAAGCATTTTTGGCCTGCATAAACTCAACTGTTGGGTGCCTGTGGCTCCCACCCCCAATAGGACAAGAGAGGGACTATGTTTCCCCACCTTCTCTGGGTAACTGCAGTTGTTTTGGCCCACACAGCCTGAATAGTCAGACACCTGTAGCTCCAACCCTGCCCCCAAGTAGGATAAGAGTGGAGTGGGGTTTCCTCAGCCTTTCTGGGTAATGGCAGGCACTTTCAACCTGCACAGACTGAACTGTTAGCACCTGTGTCCCCAGACCCACCACCTGATAGGATAGGAGGGCCCTGGTGTTTCCTCAGCCTCTCTGGGCAATGACAGGTGCTTTCAGCCTACATGGACTGGACTGTTGGACACCTGTGGATCCACCCCCACCCCCTAATAAGGGGATAAGTGGCAACTGGTGTTTCCTCAGCATCTCTGGGAAATGGCAGGTAATATCAGCCTACAGGGACTGAACTGTTGGGAATCAGTGGTTCTATTCCTATCTCTAAAGGCAGAATGGACAGTACTCCCTCAGCCTCTCAGGGCAACTGCAAGTATATTCAGCCCACACAAATTAGATTGTTGGGCATTCTAGAGGTTCCATCCCCACCTCTGGCAGGGAGGGGGGCAGTGCTATGCCAGTCTCCCTGGCCATTTTGGACATGCATGGCATAAATTGCTGCCCACACCTGCAGCTCCATACTTGCCCCAGGTAGGGAAGCTTCATCTGTCTCTCTGGGCAACTACAGATTGTCTTGTCCTGCAGAACTTGGATTATTACACACAGCTGTGGCTCTGTCCCTACCCCTGGCAGAGGAGAAAAGTGGGAGAAGCTTCATCAGGTCCTGGACCAACACAGGCAGCTTCAGCCTCCACAGCTTACAGCACCAGCTACATCCTTGGCTCTTACTACAAAACCAGCAAGGGAGAAAAGGCAAGAAAGCCCTAAACTAAAGAGAGAAACGGCACCCAGAATAAATATATCTAGTAAGCCAGATGCCAAGACACCAACAAAAAATTATAATCCATACCAAGAAACAGGAAGATATGGCCCAGTTAAAGGAACAAGATAAGCCTCCAGATGTCATAAAGGAGTTGAAACAACTAATCATCGATGTTCAAATAAATCTTAATAAATTCAATGAGATGGCTAAAATGTTCGATATCACTACTATTAGGGAAATGCAAACCAAAATGACAATAAGATATCATCTCACACTACATAGAATGGCCATGAATAAAAAACAGATAACAATAAGTGCTGGAGAGGATGTGGAGAAATAGGAACACTCCTTCATTATTGGTGTTATTGTAAAATGGTGAAACTTCTGTGGAAGAAAGTTTGGTGGTTCCTCAGGAAGCTAAATATAGAACTTCCACATGATTCAGCAATTTCTTTACTAGGAATATATCCAGAAGTACTAAAAACTGTGACATAAAGAGACAGCTGCACACCAATGTTCATAGCAGTATTATTCACAATTTCCAAAAGATGGAAACAACCCAAGTGTCCATCAACCAATGAATGTATAAGCAAAATATAAATACTTATGATGGAATACTATGATGCAGTAAGAAGAAATGTAATTGAGATACATATGATAACATAGATCAATCTTGAAGACATTATGCTAAAAGAATTAAGCCAGACACAAAAGGACAAATATTGTATGATCTCATTAATATGAATAAAATATTAAGAATAAATGCTTGGAATTAAAACCTAGGTCATGAGGAGATAAGAGGAGGGCTGAGAAGTTTAATTAACTTACCTATAAAAGTTTTTAAATTGATAGAGTTGATGGTAGCACATTATAGTGAGTAGCAGCTGGTATATAAATGGGATTGTGCCTGAAAAAGGTAGTCTAGTGATGTGAATGTCAATTGAAAGTTAGTTAGAAAATAATTTAGGGACTGAATAATACAGTGAATCCAGAAGCAGGTGAAGATTGTGGTTGATGGTACAGATGCAAGAGAGTCCTTCTGTGAGCGAGTGGATGTATGTCACTATTGCAGGGTAGTGGGAAGGTGGAGAAGCATGGGAAAAATACAATTGTTGTGACCTATACACTGTGGTTAACAGCAATACTGTAATATTCATGCATCAATGCCAAAGATGTGTTGGTAATGGGAGGGTATGGAAAATGTGTACAAAATATACTCGATGGACCATGGTTGGTGGTAATAGTCTGATGATATTATCTCATAATCTGTAACAAATATTCCACCATGGTGTGGTATGTTGATGAAGGGGTATTGTATGGGATCTCTACACATGTGCATGATTGTTTTGTAAGTACATAACCTCTATAATAAAAATATATTAACAATATAATAAGATGGGATGGGGGAAAAATACACCAAATATAAGATATGGACTATAGGTAGTACTAATATTTTGATGGTGCCCTTGCAAAGTTTGTAACAAATGTTTCACAAAAATTTGAGGTGTTGGTGGAGGGGTGACATTTGGGGTCCCTGTATGATATTAAGCATGCCTGTTTTGTGGGTTCATAACTTTTACTATACACTCATAGTTTATGTATATTCATGTATGAATGATATAATTCAATTAAAAAAGATTAAAAAAACTATAACAGGTGAACTGGGAAATCATAAATATGTGGACATTAAACCATACACATCCTTAATGAACCAATTTGTCAAAGAAGAATTCACAAGGAAAAGAATAAATATCTTGAGGTGAATGAAAATGAAAACATAAAAACAAAACTTATGGAATACAACAAAGACATTGCTCAGAGGAAAATACGTAGCTCTAAATGCTTAGATTTCCAAAGACTAAAGATCTACAAATAGTAACTTAGCTTCACACCTAGAAGAAATAGAAAAAGGTGAACAAAGTAAACCTAAAGGGAGCAGAAGGAAGAAAACAATAAAGATTAGAGGGGAGGTAACAAATCAAGAATAGAAATAAAATATAAAGAATCAATGAAAGCAAAATTTAGTTCTTTGAAAATACCAATAAAATTGACATATATTAGACAGGCTCACAAAGCAAAAAAAGAGAGAGGCTGCAAACAACAAAAATCATAAATAAGTGGGTGGATATTTCTGCTGACCTTACAGAAATAGAAAGGATGGTGAGGATATTAAGAACAACTCTATGCTAACACTGAGGTAAGTTTTAAAAAGGGACAGATTCTCATAAACATAGTAATTGCTTCAATTGATTCAAGAAGAAGTAGAAAATTTTCAAAAAACCAAGTAAAGATTGGATCAGTAATCAAAAACCTCCCAAGAAAGCAAAGCTTAGGACCATATGGTTTCATGGATGACTTAAGTAGACATTTCTACAAAGAATAGCTACCATATGACCTAGTATTCTACTTCTAGGTATATTCTAAAAATAATGGAAGAACAAGAACTTGAACAGAGAGTTGTACAGAAATACACATAGCAGCAATATTCGTAACAGCCAAAAGATGAAAACAACTCAAGTGTTTTAGATTACTAGGGTACCAAAATGCAGACACCATGAAATGGGTCAGTTTTTAAAAATGGAAATTTATCAACTTACAAGCTTACAGTTTTGAGGCTGAGAAAAATTTCCAAATCAAGCATCATCAGGTGATGCCTTCTTCCTGAAGACCAGATGCTGGCAATCCTGGACTCCTCTATCACATGGCAAGGCACACAGCATCTGCTGGTCTTTCCCTTCTCTTCTAGGTTTTGTAGCTTTCAGTTTCTCGCTTCAATGGCTTTCTCTTTCTCTCTCTCTCCATATTCATTCCATTTAAAAGGCCCAGAGAGGTTGAAAATGAAAGAATGGAAAACAATACTGCAATGCTACAAGAAAATGGTAACCAAAGGCAAGCTAGGCTGGCTAGTCAAATTAGACAAAATTAAATCAAACAAGTATATAAAATATCTATAAAATGGTCAATATATCAAGAACATATGTTAATTAGAAATATATATGCCAGGAACCACAGAACACCAAAGTTATATGGACAATAAAAATGAGAGTTTTGAAGGGAGAAATAAACAGCTCTACCAAAATATTTGGAACGTTCAATTTCCCACTTTCACAAATGCATAGAAAAATTAGATAGATGATCAATAAGAAAATAGGAGACTTGAACAATACTATTATCCAACTAGATCCAACAGAATATACATTCTTCTCAATTGCATATGGAAAATTCCCAGGAAAGAACATGTTACTCCCAAGCATATACAGAAACACTGAAATCATAAGTATCTTCTTTGACAAAAGTGGAATGAAAATAGAAATCAGTAACAGAAGGAAAATGGAAAGATCACAAATATGTGAAAATTGAACAACACAGTCTTCAACAACCAATGTGCCAGAGATGAAATCAGAAAGGAAATTAAACAGCACTTTGAGATAAACAGAAATGAATACACAACATATCAAAACTTATCAGATGCACTGAAAACATTGTTAATAGAGAAATCTATAGTCAGAAAAACTATTATTAAAAAGGAATAACTATGTCAAGTCAAGAACATAATTTTACATCTTAAGAAAATACAAAATAAGAACAAGCCAATCCCAAAGCTGGTAGAAGAAAGGAAATAAAAATTAGAGCAGAGATGAACTGAAGAAAATAAAAACAACAGAATCAATGCAACTAAAAGTCAGTTCTTTGAAAAGATCAACAAAATTGAAAAACCGATAAATATATTAATTAAACTAAAATTAGTAATGAAAGTCATGACATTACTACCAACCTGACGGAAATAAGATGGGTTATAAGAGGATACTATGTACCCCAACAGATTACATATTGTAAACAACATAGATTAATTCCAAGAAACACACCATGACTTCTTTATAATAGTCACCCTTAAAAAACATACTGTTCTGAAACAAAATGTTGTAATGTATATTTTAAGAAGGCATTTTATATAATCAAGTATTATATATTTTTTAATCCTCATATTTTTATGTTATTCTTTGTCTTTCTAGTCTGGTTATTATGCAACATTCTTGAGGGAAGTCATGATCACTTTAAACCAGGGCTGTACTAGTAAGGGAATTATACTGGCTAAAAAAACCCACAATCAATCATCTGCTCTGTAGTATTTAAGTTTAGTTTAGTAGAGATAATTTAATGTAAAATTCACAAGGTTAATTTGTCTACATAACAAGAATTCATCCAAAGTACATATTTATGCATTAAAGAGCATTATCAAGAAAGTGAAAAGACAATCTACAGAATAGGAAAAATAACTGTAAAACCTGTATGTATGGGTTTAATATACAGAATATATGAAGGATGACTACAACTAACCAACAACAACAAAACATATTTTAAAGGAGCAAAAGACATGAATCTAAATTTCTCCAAGAAGGTATACAGACCTCCAATAAGAACATTAAAAGGTGTTCAACATCATTAGTTATCAGAGAAATGCAAATTAAAACCAAAATGAGATATCACTTCAAACCCATTATGATGGCTATTGTTTTTTTAAGTTGAAAATAACAAATGTCACTGAAGTAGTGGAAAAATTGAAACAATTGCACATTGTTGGTGGAAATGTAAAATGATATAGCAGAGGTGGAATATCATTTGGCAGTTTCTCAAAAAGCACAGAACAGGCAATTCCACTCTTGATATATAATAAAAAAATTGAAAACAGGGACTCAAAAAGATTCTTGTACACCAATGTGCATAGCAGCATTATTCACAAAAGCTGAAAGGTAGAAACAACTCAAGTGATCATCAAGAGATGAATGGATAAACAAAATTTGGTATGTACCTACAATGAAATATTATTCACAAAAACTAATGAAATTCTGATACATGTTATAATATAGATGGACCTTGAAATAATTATGTTCACTGAAATAAGCACAGAAGCATAAATATTTTTGAATCCACTTTTATGAAATATCTAATATAAGTGAAATCATAGAGACAGAAACTAGATTAGAGCTTACCAGGGGTTGTGGGGAGGAAGTAATAGGGAGTTTGGGTTTAAATGAGTTTGTTTGGGGTCATGAATAGTCTTCCTTATGGATGGTGGCAAAGGTAGCAATACTATGAATGTAGTAAATACTGTTGAAGAATATACTTAAAAATGGGAGAAAATTACATCATGTATATGTTACTAGAATATAAAGGATTTATAAAGTTTTTTAAAAGTTGAAGGGGTCTATGGATGGTATCACAGCATTGAAGCAAAGTTGACTTCCTGATTTGGGGTTTTCTAGGAAACTGGCTTTCTTTTGGAGATAAATACACTGGAGTAATTTTTGTGAATTGTTTGTTTAGTGGGCAGATATGGTAAAATTTTAACAACTGGGAAATCTTAGTGAAGGGATTTTACTACTTTGCATTTTTTATACATTTATATTATTGCAAAATAATCACTTAAAAAAAAAAGCTCATATCGGTTCCATGCCATTAAAGCATTCAGAGGCCAAATCTACACAAATACAATTCAACCAAAGTTGTCAACTTAATCAACCTTTTAAGAGTCTGGCTGTTATTAGGAAGAGATGTGTGAATATTATATTAATAGCACTATGTTTTTGGTGACTGAATAGTTTGGGGTGTTTGTGGGGAAAAAAAATGAGATATTTGTATTAGTTTTTCACAGTAACTCTTTCCTCTGCTGCATGTTCTGAAGGTTGCTTGCCCTTTGCCCAAGTTGAAAGCCAGCTATTATATTATAGAACTCCCTCTGCTAAGCCTGGAGCATGTTATTCCAGAATCTTTTGAGGAGTCTTTTGGGAGATCTTAATGTCCTTGTGAGATGAAGTAATGACTCAAAAATGGAGAGTTTTGCAAGGCAGAGAAGGGCTGGGGAATATAAAATGCAGGAAATTACCCTTATGTGACAAGCAGGAGAGGAGCAAATGTAATCAGGGCACTTCATGCACAAATTAATATTTATTTAATATATATATATCAACTATATCTAATGTATATATTATATAATATTAAGAAATATACTATGCTGAAATAAAAATCTCTTGATGCAAATAGATTACAAATATTGATGCAATTTATTAGTGTGAGACAATATACAGACTCTAGAGAAAATAGTTGTAAGTCTCACTAAAATTTCTGACATTAAATAAAGGTGGATGTTTCTTAGAAGACCTATTCCTTTGCAGTGTAGTTGGTTAATATAAATTTTAATGAGGCACATGAATATATTTTCAAATTTGAAAGTAGAGAAAGAGAAAAGTAAAGAATTTGAAAATGGTTAATCACCAGATGAATATAATGATTGTTACAGGAAAGAGGCATAGAAAAAAATGAGGTTTATAGAAAGCCAAATTTCACCTTTCCACAGATACACACAACTTTCAGATTTTTAATTTTTAACAGGAGAAATTTATTTTCAATGAATACATCTGAATTAAGAAAAACAGTGAGGGGAAGGCAAGATGGCATCGGTTTAAGTGGGCACTCACCATCTCTTTCACAAAAGACAGCAGATTGGGAACAGGATCCTGCCCAAGAGAGCTGTTCTGGGAGCCCACAAATTGACAGCCTTTGGAACATCGATCTGGAGGGAGCTGGACAGGGAGATAGATTGCTCAAGATAAAACTGTGAGTTTTTAGACTTGAGCTGGAAATCGCAGATGTGGACAGCTAAGCCTCACCATCAGGGTAAAAGGCTAGGGTTAGCCCTGACTCCTGCTGGCAAACCAGTGAGACGGAGCATTCCCTGAGAATGGGGAGGGTCCTGGCAAAGGGTGGAGAAGGGTTTCGTTTCTGTGGGTTTGGTTGCCTGGACCCCTTAGAGATTTGGGAAGCACACCCGCCAGCTTGAAGTGGCATCAGGCTGAGGGAAAGGTGAATCTGCTGAGGCAGCCTGATTTACCTAACCTCCCTGGGTTACAGAGGCTTGGCTTGAAAGAGAGTGGACGTGGGCAAATTAATAGTTCAACACCGAGGACTATCAGAATTGCAAATCCCCAAGGGAGTCAGGCAGTGGGTAGTGCTTAACAAGTTTCCACAAGCCTATTTAGGGTCCCCTGGGAGGAGGGGGTGGTCTAGAAGAGGCTTGTAAGTCATTACAGTGTGGAGAATTTGGTTGTCTGGATCCTCTTAGAGCTTTAGGAAGCACACCAGCCAGCTTGAAGTGGCACCAGGCTTAGGAGAGAGGCGAATCTGCTGAGGAAGCCTGATTTACCTAACCGCCCTGGGATACAGAGGCTTGGTTTGAGAGGGGTGGACTCAGCCAAATTAATAGTTCTGCACTGAGTACTATCAGAATTTCAACTCCCCTAAGAGAGTCAGGCAGTAGGTAATACTTAATAAATTTCCACAAGCCTATTTAGGGTTCCCTGGGAGGAGGGGGTGGTCCAGAAGAGGCTTATAAACCATTTCAATGAGAGAACTCAGTCATCATGGTCGCTTTTGAATTTCAAAAGGGAACTCAACCTGACCAGGAGAAGGGGGTGGGGAATCTGCTCATACAGCTTGCTGAATCCTGCTGGCATGGAGAGTAAAACCTTTCCAGGGAAAATTGAATAAATAGTTTTCTGAAGAGCTAACTGACCCAATTAGTAATTTAGCCCAGTGGAGGATTTTCTGTCTTGAATATATGAGGTCCCTAGTTTGATTCCCAGCTCCTGTAAGAGTAGAGATTCACCAGGATATCTATCAACCAGCTGATACCATAGGACAGGGAAAACATAGACATTATTTTTGTACTAACTTCTTTTGGGTCCCTTATTCACCCCCAACCAAAAAAAAAAGGTTACTTTAAAAAATTTAACTTAGTTTACTCATTAAAATCCACCTCAAAACCTGCAGAAAAAGGCCTGATGAACACAGTCAGGCTGAGAGGCTCCACAAGGGCCCAAGAAAGAATGCTGTTCTTCCTTAGCTTTGTTTGACTGCATGCTTGTGTGTTTGTTTGCTTTTTGTTTGTTTATTTGTTTCTTGTTTTTCTTTCCTGTTTCTTCCCCCACCCCCTTTTTTTTAATTAGGTGCTGCTAGCTTGTTTCTTCTTTGCTGTGCTTCTTCTTCCTTGATTTCCCATTTTTGGTGTATATTGATTTTGCCAACCAACACAATCTCTTTTCTTTCCTTCATCTTTCTATCTTCTGCACTCTGTGGTGGTTCTTACATTCCACTGTTTTTCATTAGTCCTCAAATTTACTGGTTTTGATTTCTATCTTGTCTATTCTGTTTTTTTTTTTTTTTTTTTAATTAACTTTTTTCTTTCAGTCTTTTCTGTACTCTTTCTCTCTCTGTTCATCATTCTGGCCTTTTAAATAATTGTATATATTTTTCTCTCTTTGGTTTCCCATTCCATTATAGGTACTCCACTTTTTTTCCCTACTACTCTACACTGTTTACATGAATTAAATATTTATTTTGCTAAGTCTTATATGGCCCCTCTTCTAACTTTTCTTATTATTACTATTATCCTTTTTCCTTTTTTACCTTTTCAATTTCTCTGGCCCTAATCTTTTTCCTTCAAGGAAACATAGAAAACAGCAAGGAAATAGAACAGGAAAAACAAAGTGTCAAAGAGAAAACTTAACACACACACATATAAGCAGCAGCTAAATAAAACTCCAGAGCAGAGAGAGAAGCTAATCAACTGAATAAACCATCAAGATAAAATGATGACCAGAGGGCAACAAAAAATTACAAACCATACTGAGAAACAGGAAGACATGGACCAATCCAATGAACAAACTAAAAACCAGGAAGAGATGCAGAACATCGAACAACTAATAAAAGCTGTCCAAAAAAATATCATGGACCAACTTAATGGAGTGAAGGAAGAGATTTAGTATATTAAGAAGACACTGGGAGAACATACTGAAGAAATTGTAAACATACATAAAAAGAAAATGGATATGATGGTGATGAATGGCACAATCCAAGAAATCAAAAAGACACTGGAATCACAAAACAGCAGATTTGAACAGGCAGAAGAAAGAATCAGTGATGTGGAAAACCGTACATCTGAAATCAAACAGATAGTAGAACAGTTAGATAAAAAGTTAGAAAAAATCCAGAAGGGACTTAGGGATTTAACTGCAACACAAAACACACAAACATATGCATAATGAGCATCCCAGAGGGAGAAGAGAAGGGAAAAGAAACAGAAGGAGTGTTGAAGGAAATTATGGCTGAAAACTTCCCAATACTATTGAGGGAGATGGACATATGCATCCAAGAACTACAAAGCCCACCAAACAGTATAAATCACAACAGGCCTACTCCAAGACATATAATTATCAAAATGTCCAATGCTCAAGACAAAGAGAAAATACTCAAGGCAGCAAGAGAAAAGAGAACCATCACATACAAGGGAAGCACAATAAGATTAAGTGCTGATTTCTCATCTGAAACCAGGGAGGCAACAAGACAGTCAAGGTACTAAAATAAAACAACTTCCAGCCGCAAATTCTTTATCCAGCAAAACTGGCATTCAAAAATGATGGAGAGTTTGAAATATTCACAGATAAACAGAAATTAAGAGAGTATGCCTATAAGAAACCCACCCTTCAAGAAATAATAAAGGGAGTTCTACAGATTGAAGGGAAAAAAACATTTGATAGAGAATTGAAGGAGAGTGTAAGAACAACTAAAAAGGCAAAAACAAAAATACAAACAATATATGACATATATAAACCCAAAGAATATATGGCTGATGTAGGAAATTTCTTGAGAGAAATAACACTGAATGTTAATGGATTAAACTCACCAGTCAAGAGACACAGCTTGGCAGAATGGATAAGGAAATATGACCCAACTATATGTTGTCTACAAGAAACCCACCTTAGACCCATGGATTGAAGGAGGCTGAAAGTGAATGGCTGGAAAACAATTTTACAAGCAAACAATAACCAGAAAAGGGCAGGAGTAGCTAAACTAATACTGGACAAAATAGACTTTAAATGCAAAACTATTGTAAGAGACAAAGATGGGCACTATATATTAGTAAAAGGGGTAGTTTTTCAAGAAGAAGGAACAATAATAAACATTTTTGCAACTAATCAGGGCACCTCAAAATACATGAAGCAAATACTGGAAAAACTAACTGGAGACAGAAATGCCTTTACAATTATAGTGGGGGACTTTAAAACACCATCATCACATTTAGACAGAACATCTAGACAGAGAATCAATAAAGCAACAAAGACTGAATAACATTAGATGAGCTGGACCTAATATGCATATACAGAATGCTGCACCCAAATACAGCAGGATATACATTCTTCTCGAGTACACCTGGATCATACTCCAAGTAAGACAACATGCTAGGCCACAGAAAAACTCTCAATGAATTCAGAAAGATTAAGATTATGCAAAGTAATTTCTCTGACTACAGTGGAATGAAATTGGGAACCACTATTAGGCACAAAATTATGGAAGTTAAACAACACACTCTTAAACAAACAATAAGTCAAGGAGGAAATCTCAAAAGAAATCAATAAGTACCTTGAAATGAATGAAAATAACAACACAACATATAAAAAACTATGGATGCAGACAAAGCTGTACTAAGAGGGAAATTCATAGCCACAAAACCATATATTTAAAAAGAAGAAAGAGCTAAAATTGAAGACCCAACTGCACACCTGGAGGAATTGGAAAAATAACAACAAACTATCCCCAAAGAAGTAGAAAGAAGGAAATAGAAAAGATTAGAGCAGAACCAAATGAAATAGAAAATAAGAAAGCACTAGAAAAAATAAACAAAACCAAAAGCTGGTTTTGATCAATAAAATTGACAAACCCTTAGCCAGACTAACAAAGAAAAAGAGAGAGCAGATGCAAATACAGAAAATAAGGAATGAGGAAGGGGATATCACTACTGAACCCACATAAATAGAGTATCATAAGAGGATACTTTGAAGAACTATATGGCAACAAGAATGATGATTTAGAGGAAACAGACAAATTCCTAGAAACTCACAAGTATCCTAAATTGATGAAAGAAGAAAGTGATGAGCTCAACAGTCCAATTACATGTAAAGAGGTAGAACCAGTCACCCAAAACCTCCATACTAAGAAAAGCCCAGGACCAGATGGCTTCGAAGGTGAATTCTACAAACATTCTGGAAAGAGCTAACACCAATCCTGCTTAAGCTCTTCCAAAAAATAGAAGTAAAGGAACATTGCCTAACTTATTCTATGATGCCTACATTATCCTAATACCAAAGCCAAAGATACCACAAGAAAGGAAAATTACAGACCAATCTTGCTAATGAATGTAGATGTTAAAATCCTCCACAAGATACTTGCTAATCACATTCAACAACATATCAAAAGGATTATACTCCATGTCAAAGTGAGTTTCATCCCGGGTATGCAAGGATGGTTTAACATAAGAAAATCAATGTAATACAGCACATAAACATATTGAAAGAAAAAAATCACATGAGCATCTCTATAGATGCAGAAAAAGCATTCAACAAAATACAACACTCTTTCCTGGTAAAAACACTGCAAAAGATAGGAACAGAAGGAAACTTTCTGAATATGATAAAGGGTATATATGAAAAACCCAAAGCTAACATCATCTTCAGTGGTGAAATCCTAAAAGCCTTCCCTCTAAGATCAGGAACAAGACAAGGAAGCCCACTATCACCACTTCTATTTAACATCATCTTAGAAGTACTTGTTCGAGCACTGGGGCAAGAAAAAGATTGAAAAAACATCCAAATTGGAAAAGAAGAAGTAAACATTTTACTATTTGCAGACAACATGATCTTATACATAGAAAGCCTTGAGAAATCTACAATAAAGCTTCTAGAACTTATAAAGGAGCTCAGTAAAGTTGGAGGCTATAAGATCAATGCTCAAAATCAGTTGCATTTCTGTACACCAATAACGAGCAATCTGAAGATGAAATCAAGAAAAAATACCATTTACACTAGTAACTAAAAGAATCAAATACCTAGGAATAAATTTATCCAAAGATGTAAAGGACTTATATATAGAAAACTACACAACACTATTAAAGGAATTCAAAAAACACTTAAATAAAGGGAAGAATATTCTCTGTTCATGGATAGGAAGACTAAATATCATCAAGATGTCTATCCTACCCAAACTAATCTACAGATTTAATACAATCCCAATAAAAATCCACACTGTATATTTTAATGAATTGGAAAAAATAACTAGATAATTTATTTGGAATGTTAAGATGCCTTGAATCACCAAAGACATGTTGAAAAAGAAAAATGAAGTTGTAGGTATCACATTACCTGAGTTGGGATATAATGGCCTCTTCAACAAGTGGTGCTTGGAGTACTGGATATCAGTTTCCACAAGGTGAGAGAGGAACACCATCTCACACGTCATACAAATATAATGTAGGGAATCATCTACAGGACCTGGTAATAAGAAATAGTTCCATGAACTTCACACTCAAAGCATGAGCAGCAAGTGTAAAAGCAGATAAATCTGATCTCCTCAAAATTAAAAACTTTTACACCTCAAAGGACGTTATTAAGAAAATAAAAAGGCAGGCTATCCAATGGGTGAAAATATTTGGCATCCATATTTCTGATAGAAGCCTTATATCCTGCATATATACAGAAATACTACTCCTAGAAAATAAAAAGACAAACAACCCATTTAAAAAATGTGCAAGTGACCTGAAAAGACACTTATCCAAGGAAGAAATACAAATGGCTAAAAAGCACATGAAAAGATGCTCGACTTTGCTAGCTATTAGGGAAATGCAAATCAAAACTACAATGAGATAACATCTTACACCCATTAGAATGGCAGCTGTTAAAAAAACAGTAGACTATAAGTTTTGGAGAGGATGTGGAGGAATGGGAACCCTCCTCCACTGCTGGTGGGAATGTGGAATGATCCAGCCACTGTGGCAGACAGTTTGGCAGTTCCTCAAAAAACTAACTATAGATCTTCCATATGATCCAGTGATTCCATTTTACCCAGAAGAAGTGAAAGCAAAGACATGAACAGATATATGCACACCAATGTTCATAACAGCATTGTTCACTATTGCCAAAAGTTGGAATCAACCTAAGTGCCCATCAACAGATGAATGAATAAACAAAATGTGGTTCATACATACAATGGAATATTACTCAGCTCTAAGAGGGAATAAAGTGCTAACACATGGGATGACATGGATGAATCTTGAAGAACTTATGTTGAGTGAAGCAAGCCAGACACTGAAGGATGAACAGTACATGACCTCACTGATATGAATTAAGGAAATTGAGCAGTTTCAGAAGGCTATTGTCTGAAAGATAGGTTTACAAGAAAGAGAAAGAGAAGAGAAGGTTGTGATCCATCACCCATACGGATGTAATCTATGGTAAAGTGATAGAGTGTAGTTGTGTATTGAAGGGATAGGACAAGAGGGTAGTGATATTATTGGGTTGGGTGGTGCAGGGTTGACAGGTGGGTAGATTGGGAAGGGTGGGTTAGAATACCCAGGACACTGGGGAGAGAGTTGGGTAAGGGACCACCTGGAGGGACCACCAGCTGAACACTTGGGTTTTGTGGGTATGAGGTTGAAAGTATGGAGTTGGGAATGTCCTTATGGCCATATGAAAAGGAAGTGTGACAGGTTTAGGGTGTTGTTTGGGGGCACATTTGGTACAGGGTGCACCTGTAACAGGCTTTCAGGGAGTGTGTAAGTGCTCATTCTGTCATAGTGTGTTGTATCACTGGGTGGAGAGCCACATAATGAGCAGGAAGGAGTTGGACTCCTATCTATGGGAGGACTGATTTGTTGAGATATAGACTGGAGGGGGTCTCTCAATAGCAATGGTGGTTCCTAAAAGGGGAGGACAAACCAGTGTGTCAAGACCTCTTGTTGCATGTTACTATGAATTTTGTCATCCAACGAGTCAAATCAGGGGGTTGTCATGGGCCCAGGGGGGATGGGGTGGGAGGAACAGAATAGTTCAAGCAGGGTCAGTGGAAATGTTCATTACCTTACAGTGATGGACACAGGACATGGTAAATATCATCAAAATTTATAAAAGTGTACGGTCTAAAATGTAAACCATACTGTAAACCATTGACAATGTATAGTATCTATGTTTCACTATTTGTATATCAGTTATAACAATACTACCATCCACATATAAAAAGGTATTAATATGGGGTAAGGAAAGGGGAGGAGGTTGGGTTTATGAGAGACTCTAGTATTCTGTGTGTGACTTTGCTGTGACCTAAAACTTCTTTGAAAACAAAATGAAAAATAGTGAGACACTGGAGAATGTGAGAGGAAGGTGCCATGGTACAGACTTGTCACCAGATATTACAATGATAAAAGCAAAATGCCAAAAAATTTTAAAAAAAAATTTTTAATGTTTTTCATTTTTTAAACATCTCAGTCTTTTAATTTTATTTTATTTTTAGTTTTTTAAAAAAGTTTTCAGGTATTTTATCTTTTACATTTAAACTTATTATTATTAATGATAATTGTATTAATTGTATTTGGCTATTGTATTGGCTTCATCTTTAAGGAAGCTTTAGATCACAGAAGGGTTATAACTGGTGTGGGAGACGATCATTAGTGGGGAGTGTAAATGATGGGGGTGCATGGGAGGAAGTTCACCTGAACATACATATAAGGTATATAAAATTGTTCACATGTTCACGGGACATTCTCACAGTCAGTGAAGAATCACTTAATAAATGAGAGAATACTGAATTCTAATCCTGGAGAGCTCTGTCACATTCTATCAGGGAGCAGCAACTGCAGGGGCAGTGTCTGGCAAAGGAGGATGATCCACTGATGGTCCCTGTTATTGATGGCTAGCCTTATGAGTCTTTGCTCTTGAAATAGAAACTTAGTCCATTGTGTGGTGCCTAAGGGTTGCCTCCCGAGAGCCTCCTTGTTGCTTAAATGTGGCTTCTCTCTAAGCCAAACTCAGCATATGAACACATTACCTCCCTCCCAGCATGAGACATGACTCTCGGGGATGAGCTTCCCTGGCACCGATGGATTACTACCAAGTGCCAACTGGCAATGTGATTGTAAAAAGACCTCAAAGTAAAGGGAGAAAAGGTAAAGACAAATGAGTTCATATGGCTAAAAGACTTCAAAGTGCATTGGGAGGTTATCCCAGAGGTAATGCTTATGAACATCTCAGTAAGACCTCATAGACTTCCAAAGTGGATATCACCCCAAATAGAGGGGCTCCTGAGGGCTCTGGAGACACCCAGGTCCCATGTCAGGGCGGATAGTTCTGGAGTTTGGTGCCTTGCCAGTGGGCCCTGCTTTGGAATTTATGCTCTTAAGGGTGACAGAGTTGGACTCAAATATGTCTTCCCTGCACATGGTTCATCTGTCCCTTCTATTCAAACCTATACATGGTCTTGGAGTTTGTAGATGTATGTAAAGAGACTGGATGGGCTGTCCATTTGCCAGCTGGGCCCGGAATTTCAGTGGAGCTGCATCTCCTACTCTACAGCTCAATGGACTCACCCAGGACACCTGGCGGGGAGATGGACAATGGCCATCCCAGGGAATGGAGTGCACCTGCATCTGCAGCCAGGATAATCCCATCCATCTTATCCATGGGATATATGCCCCTTCTCAACTGGAGGTGGAGTGGACATCATCTCAGACTCCTCAGGATTAGGGGAAGAGCTATGGACTCGAATGGACTTACTGGTATTCTATTATAGATATATTGTGATTCAAGGAATGAAAGAAATTACATTAATGTGGAGCCAGTCCACTGGATGCTCTGGGGGCAGGGAGAGGGAAAAGCAGTTGTAATAGGGGAGCTTTTTTGGGACTTGGGAATTGTCCTGAGTGACATTGCAATGACAGATATAGGCCATTTTATATCATCACATAACAATCAGAACTGTGTGGGAGAGAGTGTGGTCTACAATGTGAACTATGGTCCATGCTTAATGGCAAAGCCCCAGGATGTGTTTATCAATTGCAGTTAATGTGCCACTCTAATGAAGGATGTTTATGTGGGAGGTTGTGGGAGGTGTGGGAGGTGGGGTGTATGGGAATCCCTTTATTTTTTGTGTAACAATTATGTAATCTAAGTATCTTTTAAAAATATATAAAATAATTTAAAAAAATAAATGATAAAAAAAAAATAAGACAGTACAAAATGTTATCATCCAGATTGCCTTATGTATATCAAAATATAAAGTAAAACATGCATATGTTTTTGTTTTTTTTTTTAAAAAAGACAGCCTCTGACATGGCTCTTAAATTGATTATTTAAATCTTGGAGAAATGACAAATATAAGTGCACAAATCACCATTACGCTTCCATCTTCAAAAACTGATTTCTCTTAATGCACAAATTTTACTTATTACAAATTTGTCCTAATTTGGAAGTGGCATGCATATCTTGTTAAGATAAAATTCACTTAAAACAAAATTAACCATTTTAAAGTATACACTTCCATGACATTTAGTACATTCTCACATTGTGCAAGTATCACCTCTATTGATCTATCTTTATATATTTTAAACAATATCAGTCACAAGGAAACAAAAAACATTTCAGTAAGCTGACATTAAATATAAGATCACTGGGTCATGAGAAATTGTACAACATGGTAATTCTTTCATTTGTAAACAAGGTAAATTAAAAAGTACATTTCAGAAATTTCACTGCCAAGTTTGCTTTTAGTAAAGCCATAAAAGTAAAATTATTATAAATTTTGACCTTTCAGTAATGTTTAAATGTTTAAAATAAATGTTGGGAGTTATGTTACCTATACTTATAATTTTTCCACCTCTTTTTTTCATCTATGTAAGTGTGCAGGGAAAATTAACCATTAAAACTTTAATTAAAGTATATACATAAGGGCACATTTTCCCTTTCACCTCTCGCTCTGATATGGCTCTGTCCCCAACTTCTCCACTGGAAGGTTGCAGTATTTTGCATATTCCTTTCAGTATTGTAGATGATTTTCACTTCTCTCTGTGTCTATTAAGATTGTCTCCACGAATAGTCCTGAATCTTTAAAAAGTCCTATGGCTTTCAAGCTGGTAAAACCCTCAATGAATAGGTATTACTAAAATATATCTTGCCAAAATATAACTTGCGAAAGTAGGGAATAAACCAGTTTCTGGCAATAGTACAAAATATGAAGTTTTAAGAATAAGAACTCAGAGAAGCTGCGACAAAGTCCCTCCACAGTCACAGGCATCAAGAGGAAGCTGATTACTCATGTGGATATGTCCAAAAAGTCTCAGAGCCAGAACTGCTCCTTATGGGTCCCATGGAAATGAGACATTTCTCCTCCCTCTGGACCTGGCCCGGGATCCCTGGGGAAGAACTTGGAGGTGTATTTTTGGCATAGTTCAGCCAGAAAAAGTGGTTTGGTGCCCTCTCCTGGCTGGAGGTCTACAGAGGAAGATGCTTCAGGCTTAACTGGTAGTGAAGATGTGCTCCCTCCCTGCCCTCTGGCCAAATCACTGAGATTGTTCCAGGGTATTCAGTTCCAGGAGACTGACCCTGGGTTCAGGGGACTCCTCAGCACAGACAACAATGAAGGTTCAGAAAGAAGAACTCAAAGAAAGAGCAGTGGGTGAGTCTATACCCCTTTCCCAGACTCCCTGCCCACACCAGGCCTGGACCCAGGCTTTGACTCCCACCCCCATGCATATGGACAATCCGAGGATAAAGCTCCTAGTGCAGCACAATGTGTGTCCTTGACCTCCCACATGTCTCCCCGCTGGAACTCTGCTTAGCCTCAGTCCTCCCCACCTTCATTGCACCAACCTTCTGTCCTGTCTAGTCAGGAGACAGCCACAGCTTTTTGGTATATTTGTTGGTCCTCAAAGAGGTTATCCAGTCTAGGAGCACACTTCCAGCTGGAAGGATGGCAGGCCCAACCCACTGTTCCCAGGGCAGGGTGCACAGGGCTGCAGGAGCCACAAAAGCCCAGAAGAGGTACTGCTTAAGCACAGGGGCTGGTTGAGGGCCCTCCTCCACATCCTGCTCCTTGGAACCTGTCCCCAGGAATCCCTGCCAGGTATTCACTGTGTGTGTGTGTTGGTGGAGGGTGGGGAGTGAGTTCCATGATATAAGTAAAGAAACCTCTTTTGTTTTAAATTCTCATTACTTTCTCACATTTGCTTCAACTATGGCACATTAACACTGTTCCCAGGAAGTGAAAAATTAACAAATTAACTAGAATTGCAAAGCTTATTTTACACTAAGAAAACAAATTATTTTCCTGAAACACTTTATATCATAGTATCTGATTCATCCCGAGCTCATTGGAGTATCTACTAATATCCACATCCTACAAGGTGTGATCAAGTGTCTTAGGACCTGAGCTGCCTAAGTGTTGGACTCCACCTGTCGTTGTGTCTGGCGTGTGTCTTAAACTCTCTCTGCATCTCTGTCACCACCCATATATAAAGAGGAGGAAAACTCAGAGGGCTGCTTTGAGGTTCCTGTGGAATCAAAGTAAAGCGCTCAGAAAACCTGTGCTCCCTTTTAACTCTTTTATAGTCTGTTCTAACTTTAAATATCCCGTAAGCAAGTCTCAGAGTAACAATTTGAAATATCAGAGTCCTCCCTAGATTCATTTTGCCACAACTCTTCCTCAGAGTTGTGATTTGTGTGGTTCAACCATGTTTTTCCATCTTCCTCTTTGTAGTAGTGACAAGGCAAATGGCATCACTTCTCTATGTTCCTGCTATAGGTGTGTGAAATTAGACTTCCTTTGGGAAGCATCTGGGAGAGTGGGAAAGACTCATTTAAACTGAAAACTAATTAGAAAAACCTTACATATAGCAGTGTTGCAGCAGGAGAATGTTGGGGCCATAACCCAGGGCTCAAAAACATATTCTACTGGGCCTTGGTCCTTGTCTCTCCACTACTGCTTTTTAACTATGAACTCTAGGACAGCAAGATGATCTGTTTAGAATACCTTTTTAAAATATATTTTTATCTTTTTAAAAAGATACTTAGATTACATAAATGTTACATAAAAATATAGGGAATTCCCATATGCCCCACTCTACCCCTCACACATTTTCCCACATTAATAACATTCTTCATTACATTCATTACAATTGATTAACACATTTTGGAGCATTGCTACTAAGCATGGATTATAGTTTTCATTGTAGTTTAAACTCTCTTCCATACAATTTCATAGGTTATGGCAAGATATATAATGGCCTGTATCTGTCATTGCAATGTCATTCAGGACAATTCCCAAGTCCCAAAAATGCCCTCATATTACACCTGTTTTTCCCTCTCCCTCCTTTCTGAACCTCCAGTGGCCAATGACTCCACATAAATTGTAAAAGTTCTTCCATTGCTAGAATCACAATAAGTCTATAGTAGAATACCAATAAATCTACTTTAGTCCATAGTTCATTTCCTAATCCTGAGAATTATGGGATTTAACATCCCTTTGAGTTGGCCACTCCCAAGGAATACATAAAGTAAATTGTCTCCCTCCACCTAGAGATTCTCTAATGGTTTGGTAGTGTTTTCTAGGTTTGGAAAAACGAGGGGTTGGATATCCCTGACTGTTGAGTGTTCTCAGATCCCCTAATGTAGTTAACCTGACTTGTGGGAAAGCCTTCCCACAGAATTCTACTTATGGATCCTTATACTCTGACTTTGAGAAATAACGCTGGGGAGGCTGAGGTGGGAGTGGGAGTTGAAGGTTGAGGAAGATGTGGAGATCCCATGATCTGGAACCTGGGACCCTGCAAGGCCCTAGGAAAGGAACCAGAGAGGGGGCCATGAAACTAGGGTCTCTGCAGGTCACCAAGTCAGAGGGAAGGAAGATAGGATGCCAGCTATGATCTTATATACATGAATGTCATAGTTTTGGGGAACAGATTATTCCAAAGATATTTGTTTTTCAAAACAGGAGTGGCTCCATGTAACATAATGTACAGGAGATACTGAATGTACAATATGAATGCACATTTAAAACACCACTGCTGCTTTCAGAGCGGAGCCACTAGGGATGTGGCTCAATATGAGGTAAAGCATTGTGCACTATAACTCAGAGATTAGCTCTGTGCTCTTCCCTGTGGTATGAAGTCTCAAGACTTCTTGATAATTACACTTCACAGCTGATTTTACAGAGCGTTAACAGAGCTGGCACTGAACAACTATGTGGGAGGTTGAAAAAATCAATATATATGTATGTGCTTATATCTGTGAGTGTGTATTGTGTGTACAAATCCCTATCAATCAATATATGAGTTAATAAATAAGTGTACATATTTGTATAAATATATGTGTATATATTTTAAAATAAAAGGGAGTGAATAATTTTTATAACAGGAGTGTTTACCTCTTTAAAATGAGTATAAAAGAAGTTCATTTCTATTGATACAAAGGAGGGATTTGAAATTTTCAGCCTTCAAGTGTAAGTGAAGCTAGATGGACTACCTGTCATGCTAGAGGTTTCTCTCAAGGGTCCTCCTGACCCAGTAATAATAAGATGGGAATGCTCTTCCTGGCATAATGTTATACAACTCAGTAATTACAGCTGCTTTGCCTGGGTTTCAACACCACTTCTGTCCCTTCTTAGGTGAACCACTTAGGACAATTTGCTGATCCTCTCTGCCCCTCCATGTACTATTCAGAAAGTGGGATTAATGGTAACAGTGTCTTTCTCAGAGTTTGTAAGAATATTAATGTAAAAATGCTTAGAATATTCCACTTAAATATTAGATTGTTACTATGATCATTATTTCTCAAAGCAATCTTGACAGAAGATCACAGTTTACAACTTTACAGATAAATGAAGGAACCATCTGCTGTGAGCCCTCTCACTCCATTCACATTGGGAACATTCCTTACTCCTAAGGGGCCAGTTGCTGCCTTTACCAAAAGCTTGTCTCTCTGCCTATTATTCAAATTTCTGTGCTCTTAGCAGCAACAGATTTCATGATTCCTTGGTAAATGGACTGGCCACAACCTCCTATCCTGCCGGGATAAGAGACCCTTTTTTTTTTTTTATTTGAGGTACTGGGGGCAGGGATTGAACCCTAGACCTCATATGTGGGAAGCTGGTGCTCAACCACTAAGCCTTATCAGCTCCCCTGAATTGGTTTTTTCATTTGCTTGTTTTGCTTGTCTTCTTTTAGGAGGCACCGGGACCAAATCCAGTAACCCTCAGGTGCTCAACCACTTGAGCCACATCCACTCCCTAGAAGAATATTTTGATAAGGGTACTTCAGTTAAGGTTTGTCCCACCTCAATCAGGATGTGTCTTAGTCCTATTATGGGAGTTCTCTGTTAGAGAATGAAAATCAGACAGAAAACCACAGAAGGAGCAACCAGAAGCTGAACATCAACAGAACCTGAAAAGAGGGGAGAGACCTGGAGACTCTGCAGTGTGCCTTGCCATGTGACAAGCTAAAGGCCAATGGTCACGAGAAGCCAGGTCCAGAATGCCAGTCTTCTAAGAGAAAGCAACCCCTTGATGATGCCTTGATTTGGATTTTCTCTTAGCCGTAAAACCATGAGCTAATAAATTCCCATTGTTTAAGCCAACCTTTTGCATGGTATTTGCTTGAGCAACCAAAGAAACTAAAACACTCCTGAAATAATATTATTTAAACATCTCAATAATCAAATCCTAGCCTCTCTTCTTTTCTAATTTCACACACTCTAACCAATTTCTTTGATTGATGACATTTCCTTCATTTCTGTCCCTATAATGACAGTGGCCATACTATATCATTTTTGAGCTTCTACCTCTGTATGCTTGTGGGTTATGGAGCAAATACAACTTTAAAAATGAGAAAGTCTTTATTCTCCCTGTTGAATATAAAGGAAGGGACCACCTTCTCTCTCATATCACTGTGAGTGTTTAATTTAGAAAACCCATATTCATAAGAAATACCACTTTCTTTGTCCTTTTGAAATGCGTGTATTTGAAATGGGTGTAAAAGTTTAAATGAGTCTCTTGTAAATTTTACCACAAAAGATAAGGAAGAAGGAAGCCATTTTTTTTTGAAATGTGATCAATGAAAAATTCTCCTAATTTCCTGATAGGAGATGAACATAATTTCTAGAGGTGGGGGTTTAGGAGTGTGTGTTCCTAGCTCCAAATTGCAAACCTAGCTCTGGTTGTGAAGATATGAGAAATAACTTGAGAATATGAATGAAATGTATGTATCTGCTTAGTCACATAAAAAAGCTTGAGATTTCTTTCTGTCTTTGAATCTCTGCAGATTGCCTGTGATGCATTTCATTTTGCTTTAATGTTTATTCAATGACAAAATTGTTTTTCTTTCTCTTCTGCATTTGTAAAGAGGTTTTTTTGGTTGGGGGATGATTTTTGTTTTTATTTATATTTCCCCAAGAGTTACTGGCACCTAAATTAAAATATATTTTGAATTGAAGACATAACCTTCCCTTAAAAAAGTGAAAGTTACATCTTAATTAATGGCTCCATTAGGCATCCAGGAATTAATACTTGAAACCCCCTTTCAGCACCACAGAAACCCAGTGAAGCCTTGTTATTTTCTCTGCACTGAGTAATATTGTCATCCTCCATCACCTCCCAATCTCACATGCACATGTGCCCACATGGTATTCATTTTCCTTCAGTATCAGTTTAAATGTTATTCCCTCTGAATTCCTCCTTTATCTGAATTCCCACCTATGTTAGCCTTTCCCTTCGTTGGCTGAGTTTTCTTGAACAGAACACTATATCTCAGGCAATCCCTGTATTTTGTAATTATATGTTTATTTATTCATTTGTCTCATTGTCTTCCATCTTCCCCATGGAACTAATTGCAGAGAAATCAATCCCAAAATCTTAAAATAAAAGAGGTTCCCCTATGACCATTACATATGAAGTAAATTCTAGAGAAAGTCCTTCTCAACAATAACCAAATCTGCCCTCAGATAGACTTCCCCCAAATGCCTGCAGTGAGATCACACAGTTATCTTCAGATTAAAATTTATTTTCAAAATAAAAGAGGTCCATCTCTCTTGGGGAAAATTCTCACCAGTACTCACCTGGACTCAAAGAGATGGAAAATCCAGGGACACTGGATCATTACCGAGGATGCTGTCACCACATTCCAGAGCTCAGAGTTTTTTTCTTTTTTCATTTTATTAGAGAAGTTGTGGGTTTACAGAAAAATCACGCATAAAATACAGGATTCCTGTATAACACCCACCACCAACAACAACCTGCATTGGTGTGGATATTTGTTACACTTTTTGACAGGACATTTTTATAATTGCACAATTAATATATGTCCATGGTTTAACTTACAGCTCAAAGTTTGTGTAGTGTAGTTACATGGATTTTATTTTAAATTATGTTACCATATATACAATCTAACATTTCTCTTTTTAATCACATTCAGGTCTATATTTCAGTGCTGTTAATTGTGTTCATAATGTTGTGCCAGGGAGGCGGCTGTGGCTCAATCAGTAGGGCTCCCGTTTACCATATGGGAGGCCCCGGGTTCGGTTCCCAGGGCCTCCTGGTGAAGGCAGGCCCGCCTGCACGGCGTGGTTGGCTGACCCAGCGAGCACGAGCAGCAAGGGGGGGATAAATGAATAAATAAATAAAATCTTTAAAAAAAAAAAAAATAATGTTGTGCCACCATCACCAACATCCATTACCAAAACATTTGCATCATTCCAAATAGGAGCCCTATATGTTTTAAGCCTTAACTTTCCCATTCTCTCTCCCCACCCCACTCCTGGCAACCTATATTTGAGATTGTGACTCTATGAGTTAGCTTATTCTAATTGTTTCAAATCAGGGAGATCATATAATATTTGTCCTTTTGTGCTTGTCTTATTTCAGTCAACATGATGTCTTCAAGTTTCATCTGTGTTGTCACATGTATCAAGAATTCATTCTTTTTCACAATTGAATAATATTCCATTGTATGTACATGCCATGGTATACACCATATTTTATTTATCCATTCAGTGGTTCATGGACACTTGGGTTATCAAATTTTCTTTCTTGCTCTAGAAAAATCATTACTGATAATGCCTCTTTATGTTGTTAATAATTTTATCAGCCATGCATAAAAACGGTGCACCCTCTTTACCTTGAATGCCAATGAAGATAAATCTAATCAAAGTTTCACTAAGGAAAAAATTTCCATCCAATTATATAAAACATGCATATACAGAAAATGAAAATAGGTTATATCTTTTCATTCTGTAATAGCTCTAAAATATCCAAATGCAACTTTAATTCCTTTTCCCAGAGGTCCCACTGTTTTATGGATTCTGGTTGAGGGGGGCCATATTGTAGAGAATTCCCAGAAAGAGGATCAGTCCTGCTGAAGACTTGTAAAACTACCAACATTCTTTCAGGTTGGGAGTATCAATGTTCTGTTTAAGTACAAGTAGTTATGCTGCCAATACATATTTAATGGAACGCTATTTTTCATGCATCTAGTGTGCATATACTTTACTATCAAATAATCAAAATAACATAGAACACAGATCTCTTCAATTCAGAGTTATCTGATGTCATAAAGACTGTAAAATCCTACAAGACTCAAATACTAGGCATTCAAAGGAATGAATTATCCAGTTTCACCACTGATTTCACTATAAATAGCTTGAGTTTCAACTATTTAGAGGAGGCAAGGTGGTGTCAGTTTAACTGGGCACTCACCATCTCTCTTTCAAAAGACAGCTGATTGGGGACAGGCTCCTGTCCAAGTGAGCTGTTCTGGGAGCCCACAGAGCGAGAGCCTTTGGGACATCGATCTGGAGGGAGCTGGGCAAGGAGATAGGTTATTCAAGATAAAACCATGAGTTTTTAACCCTGAGCTGGAAATCGTGGATGTGGACAGGTAAGCCCCACCCTCAGGGCAAAGGGCTAGGGTAATTCCCGACTCCCGCTGGCAACCCAGCAAGAGCAAGCCTTCTCTGAGAGTGGGAGGATTCTGGCAAAGGGTGGAAAGGGGGTTCCTTTCTGTGGGTTTGGTTGCCTCGACTCCCTTAGAGTTTTGGGGAGCACACCACCTGGCTTGAAGAGGCACCAGGCTGAGGGAAGAACTGAATCTGCTGAGAAGGCCGATTTACCTAATTGCCCTGGGCTACAGAGGCTTGGCTTGAGAGAAGGTTGACTCAGTCAATTTTATAGTTCCACACTGAGGACTATCAGAATTTCAACTTCCCTAAAGGAGTCAGGCCGTGGAAGTGCTTAACAAGTTTCCACAAGCCTATTTAGGGTCCCCTGGGAGGAAGGGATGGTCTAGAAGAGGCTTGCAAATCATTTTGGTGCAGTGAACTTGGTTGTCTGGACCCACTTAGAGCTTTGGGGAGCACCCCAGCCAGCTTGAAGTGGCACCAGGCTGAGGGGAGAGGTGAATCTGCTGAGGCAGCCTGAGTTACCTAACTGCCCTGGGATACAGAGGCTTGGTTTGAGAGAGGGTGGACTCAGCAAATTTAATAGTTCCACACTGAGGACTATCAGAATTTCAACTCCCCTAAGGGAGTCAGGCTGTGAATAGTGCTTAATAAGTTTACACTAACCTATCTAGGGTCTCCTGGGAGGAAAGAGTGGTCTAGAAGAGACTTGTAAACCATTTTAGTGAGGTGAACTCAGTCATCAGGTACCCATTTGAATTTCAAAAGGGAACTCAACCTGACCAGGATAGGGGAGGGGGGATCTGCTCATACAGCCTGCTGAATCCTGCTGCCACAGGAGAGTATAACCTTCCCAGGGGAAAGTGACTAAATAGCTTTCTGAAGAGTTAACTGCCCCAATTAGTAAGTTAGCTCAGTTGAGGAGTTTCTGCCTTGAATATATGAGGTCCCTAGTTTGATTCCTGGCTCCTCTAAGAGTAGTGATTCACTGGGATATCTAACATCCAGCTGGAACCATAGGACAGGGAAAACATAGGCATTATTTTTGTACTAACTTCTTTTGGGTCCCTTATTTCTCAAAACAAAACAAAACAAAACAAAACAAAACAAAAAGGTTACTTAAAAAAAATTTAACTTGGTTTACTCACTAAAATCTGCCTCAAAACCTGCAGAGAGAAGCCTGCAGGGTAATTGATTGATGAACACACGCAGACTGAGAGCCTCCACAAAGGTTTAAGAAGGAATGCTGTTCTTCCTTAGCTTTGTTTGACTGCTTGCTTGTGTGTTTATTTCTGTTTTTTTGTTTTTTGGTTGGATTCTTGTTTTTATTTCCTATTTCTTCCCCCACCCCTTATTTTATTAAATTAGGTACTTCTACCTTGTTTCTTCTTTGCTGTGCTTCTTTTTCTTTGATTTCCCATTTTCTGTGTTTAATGATTTTGTCTACCAATGCTATCTCTTTTCCTTCCTTCATCTTTCTATCTTCTGCACTCTGTGGTGGTTCTTACATTCCACCTTTTTTCATCAATCCTCAAATTTACTTGTTTTGATGTCTTTCTTGTCTATTCTGTTTCCTTTTTAAAAAAATTAACTTTTTCCTTTCAGTTCTTTCTGTACTCTTTCTGTCTGTGCTCATCATTCTGGCCTTTTAAATAATTTTATATATTTTTCTCTCTTCCTATTCCATTTTAGGTACTCCACTTTTTCCCTCTATTACTCTACACTGCTTACATGAGTTAAATATTCAATTTACTAAGTCTTATATGGCCCCTCTTCTAACTTTTCTTATTATTACTATATCCTTTTTCCTTTTTTACCTTTTTCAATTTCTCTGGCCCTAATCTTTTTCTTTCAAGGAAACATAGAAAACAACAGGAAATAGAACAGGAAGAACAAAGTGTCAAAGAGAAAACTTAACACACATATAAGCAGCAGCTAAATAAAACTCCAGAGCAGAGAGAGAAGCTAACCAACTGAATAAACCCATCAAATTAAAATCATGACCAGAGGGCAACAAAAAATTACAAACCATACTGAGAAACAGGAAGTCATGGACCAATCCAATGAACAAACTAAAAACCAGGAAGAGATGCAGAACATCAAACAACTAATAAAAGCTTCCCAAACAAATATCATAGACCAACTTAAAGAAGTAAAGGAAGAGATTAAGGATATTAAGAAGACACTGGGAGAACATACTGAAGAAATTGTAAACATACATAAAAAGAAAATGGATATGATGGTGATGAATGGTACAATCCAAGAAATCAAAAAGATGCTGGAATCACATAACAACAGATTTGAAAAGGCAGAAGAAAATATTAGTAATGTTAAAGACATTACATCTGAAATCAAACAGATAGTAGAACAGAGAAATAAAAAGGTAGAGAAAATGAAGCAGGTACTTAGGGATTTAACTGACATCACAAAATGCACTAACATACACATTATAGGCATCCCAGAGGGAGAAGAGATGGGAAAGGGAACAGAAGGAGTGTTGAAGGAAATAATGCCTGAAAAGTTCCTAACCCTATTGAGGGAGATGGATGTTCACATCCAGGAAGCACAGAGCACCCCAAAAAGTATAAATCTCAACAGAGCTACTCCACAACATGTACTTGTCAAAATATCCAATGCTCAAGAGAAACAGAAAATACTCAGTGCAGGAAGGGAAAAGAGAACCATCACGTACAATGAAACCTCAATAAAATTAAGTGCTGATTTCTGATCTGAAACCATAGAGACAACAAGACAGTGGTATGATATAGTCAGAGTACAAAAAGAAAAAACTCCCAGTCAAGAATTCTCTATCAAGCAAGGCTGGCATTCAGAAATGGTGGAGAGTTCAAAATATTCACAGATAAACAGAAATTAAGAGTATGCCAATAGGAAACCTGCTGTTCAAGAAATACTAAAGAAAGTTTTGCAGGTTGAAAGGAAAGAACAGGAAAGAGAGTTGGAGGAGAGGGTAAGAATAACTAAAAAGACAAAAAGAAAAATAAAAACAACATATGACATACATTAACCCAAAGAAAATATGGCTGAAGTAAGAAAATCCTTGAGAGTAATAACTCTGAATGTTAATGGCTTAAACTCACCAGTCAAGACACACCGGTTGGCAGACTGGATAAGGAAATATGACCCATCTTTATGTTGTCTGCAAGAAACCCACCTTAGACCCAGGGACTCAAGGAGGCTCAAAGTGAATGGCTAGAAAACAATTTTACATGTAAACAAACAAAAAAAAAAAGGGCAGGAGTAGCTATACTAATATCAGAAATAATAGACTGTAAAGGCAAAACTATTGTAAAAGACAAAGATGGACACTATATACTAGAAAAGGGGTAATTTATCAAGAAGAAAGAACAATCATAAACATTTATGCAACTAATCAGGGTTCCTCAAAATACATGAGGCAAACACTTGTAAGAATAGTGGAGACATAAATGCTTCTACAATTATAGTGGGGGACTTTAATACACCATTATCACCATAAGACAGAACATATAGAAAGAGAATCAATAAAGAAACTAAGACTGAATAATACATTAGAGGAGCTGGACCTAATAGACATACTATTATCCTTCTGCCTTCCTTACACCTTTTGATTCCACTGGCCCTAACCTTTTGCCTTCAAGGGAACATAGAAAGAAGCAAGGAAATTAAATAAGAAGAAAAACTGCCAAAGAGAAAACTTAAATCACAAGCAGAACCAACAGCTAAATAAAATTCTAGAGCATAGAGAAAAGCTAATCAACTGAACAAACCCATCAAGATAATATGAGGACCAGAGGGCAACAGAAAAATACAAATGACTCTGAGAAACTGGAAATCATGGACCAGTCCAATGCACAAAATAAAAACCAGGAAGCAATGCAGAACATCGAACAACTAATCAAAGCTATCCAAACAAATATCATGGACCAACTTAAAGAGCTGAAGGAAGAGATTAAGGATATAAAAAAGACACTGGGAGAACATACTGAAGAAATAGCTAACACGCCTAAAAAGGTAATGGATAAGATGGTGAACAAAGGCACAAGCCAAGAAATGAAAAAGACGCTGGACTCACATGGCAGCAGATTTGAACAGGCAGAGGAAAGAATTAGTGATATGGAAGACAATACAATTGAAATAAAAGAGATTGTAAAACAGATAGACAAAAAGATAGGAAAAATCCAGCATGGTCTCAGGGAATTAACCGATAATACAAAATGCACAAACATACGCATTATGGGCATCCCAGAAGGAGAAGAGAGGGGAAAGGGAACAGAAGGAGTGTTGAAGGAAATAATGGCTGAAAACTTCCCAACTGTATTGAGAGAGATGGATGTGCAGATCCAGGAAGCACAGCGCACCCCAAATAGTATAAATCCCAACAGGCCAACACCAAGACATACTTGTCAAAATGTCCAATGCTCAAGACAAAGAGAAAATACTCAAGGCAGCAAGAGAAAAGAGAACCATCACATGCAAGGGAAGCACAATAAGATTAAGTGCTGATTTCTCAGCTGAAACCATGGAGGCAAGAAGACAGTGGTATGACATAGTCAAAACACTAAAAGGAAAAAAAACTTCCAGCCACGAATTCTCTATCCAGTAAAATTGGCATTCAAAAATGATGGAGAGTTCAAAATATTCACAGATAAACAGAAATTAAGAGAGTATGTCAAGAAGAAACCAGCACTTCAAGAAATACCAAAGGAATCTCTACAAGTAGAAAGGAAAAAACAAAGGAGAGAGAGTTGGAGGAGAGATTAAAAACAACTGAAAAGTAAAAAAGAGAAACAAAACAATATATGACATACATTAACCCAAAGAAAAAATGGCTGAAGTAAGAAATTCATTACGAGTAATAACACTGAATGTTAATGGATTAAATTCACCAATCAAAAGACACAGATTGACAAAATGGATAAGAAAATATGATCCATCTATATGCTGTCTACAAGAAACCCACCTTCGGCCCAGGGATTCAAGGAAGCTGAAAGTGAATGGCTGGAAAACCATTTTACAAGCTAACAATAGCCAAAAAAGGGCAGGAGTAGCTATTCTAATATCAGACAAAATAGACTTTAAATACAAAACTATTGTAAGAGACAAAGATGGACACTACATATTAGTAAAAGGAATAATCACTCAAGAAGACAGAACAATCATCCACATTTACGCACCTAATCGAGTGGCCTAAAAATACGAGCGGCAAACTCTGGAAAAACTAAGAGGAGAAATAAATGCCTCTACAATTATAGCAGGGGACTTCAACACACCACTATCATCATTAGAACATCTGGGCAGAGAATCAAAAAAGAAACTAAGGCACTCAACAATACATTAGAAGACTTGGACTTAATAGATATATACAGAACACTAGACCCAAATACAGCGGGTTTTACATTCTTCTCGAGTGCACATGGAACATACTCCAAAATAGACCTCATGCTAGGCCACAGAACAGTACTCAGTGAATTCAGAAAGATTGAGATAATACAAAGCAATTGCTCTGACCACAACGGAATGAAGATGGAAATCACTAAGGGCCAGAGAAACAGGTTAGGCACAAGGATATGGAAGTTAAACAACACACTCTTAGACAAACAGTGGGTCAAAGAGGAAATTTCAAAAGAAATCAGTAACTACCTTGAAACTAATGAAAATGACAACAAAGCATATCAAAACCTATGGGATGCAGCGAAAGCAGTGCTGAGAGGGAAGTTCATAGCCATAAATTCATATATAAAAAAAGAAGAAAGAGCTAAAATTGAAGACCTAACTGCACATTTGGAGGAATTGGAAAAACAACAGCAAACTAAACCTAAAGGAAGTAGAAAGAGGGAAATAACAAAGATTAGAGCAGAACTAAATGAAGTAGAGAATAAGAAAGCACTGGAAACAATAAACAAAACCAAAAGCTGGTTCTTCGAGAATATCAACAAAATTGACAAACCCTTAGCCAGACTAACAAAGAAAAAGAGAGAACAGATGCAAATACATAAAATAAGGAATGAG
>JAKSZT010054575.1:3315969-3403477 GCA_026826555.1 Tolypeutes matacus
TCGGCTTATCTGCTCCCCAAAGCTATGGGGCGGTGCAGGCAGCCAGATCGATGTCTAAAAATATAAAATACCCTTCCCTGTCTTCCAACCGAACCCTCCCTTTTTTGGGAAGTGTCCCTTCCTCCTGGCTCCGCAGCGGCCCGGGTCCTATCCCTGGGTGGCTAGGGAAATCAGCTCCGTTCCCCGACCAAAATCCCCTCTCCGGTTCACCGGGTGCTGACTAGCTTTTTGCTCTGCTCACACAAGGTCTAAGGGGCGCCAGGCAGCCAGCTCCCCAGAAAATAAAACTTTTTTCGCCCCCGCCCGCGGCTCCAAATGGCCGTTTTATTATTTATTTCCGTAACCGCGGGGCTCAGCCGCCTGTGCCAACCTCCACCGGCAGCCTCAAAACTCACGAATCTCCACCGTTCGGTCCACGCCGCCGGTCCGCGCAGATAGATGTCCCAAGCCTCTCACTCCACGCGTGCACAGCACAGACCCCCGGGCAGGACCCCGTCCCCAATCCGCCTTGCTCTGGGAGCTTGCAGTGTGCGCCTTCCTACACCAACGCCATCTTGCCCCCTCCTTTCCCCACAGGGTTCTATATGCAGGTCTTGAAGCAGTTTTTAGCTATTAAACTAAATTAAAAAGAATTTATTTTTCATTTGTTGAGGTGACCTCACTTTTTTTTTTTTTTTTTTTTTTAGCCAAATGCAGGACCCAAAATAATTCCTCCTCTAGACCAACCCCCTTAAGGAAGGGACCCTAGCTGGGCCCGTGGAAATTAATCAAGCACGTCCCACTTTCCGGACTCCCCAGGTTTCTGAAGCTCTGATGTTAGTGAGGAGTGCTAAAAGATGGCGGATTCAGCCCCTTCTGGCGCCGAGCTCGAGCGTCACCGGGCTACTCAGTAAATCAGTTTGAGTGCAGATTCGTGTCTGCTCTCAGCCTAATGCTGCTTCAGGTCGGCTTATCTGCTCCAAAAGCTATGGGGCGGTGTAGGCAGCCAGATCAATGTCTAAAAATATAAAATACCCTTCCCTGTCTTCCAACAGAACCCTTCCTTTTTTGGGAAGTGTCCCTTCCTCCTGGCTCCGCAGCGGCCAGGGTCTTATCCCTGCGTGGCTAGGGAAATCAGCTGCGTTTCCCCACCAAAATCCCCCCTCCGGTTCACCGGGTGCTGATTAACTCGTTTGCTCTGATCACACAAGGTCCAAGGGGCGCCAGGCAGCCAGATCCCCAGAAAATAAATCTTTTTCACCCCACCCGCGGCTCCAAATGGCCGTTTTATTTAATTTTACTTTTTTTTCCCTAACCGCCGGGCTCAGCCGCCTGTGCCAACCTCCACCGGCAGCCTCAAAACTCACGAGTCTCCACCGTTCTGTACACGCCGCCAATCTGCGCAGATAGATGTCCCCTGCATATATATTTATATATCATTTTGCAAATGTTGGTATGTATTGTGAAAATTTTGATTTTTACCCACAATAAAAAAATAAAAAAAAAACTACAATGAGATACCATCTTACACCCACTGGAATGGCAGCTATTTAAAAACAGCAGACTATAAGTGTTGGATAGGATGTGAAGGAATGGGAACCCTCATCCACTGCTGGTGGGATTGTGGAATGGTCTAGCCACTGTGGAGGACAGTCTGGTGGTTCATCAAAAAACTAACTATAGTTCTTCCATATGATCCAGCAATTCCACTGCTGGGTATATACCGAGAAGAACTGAAAGCAAGGACATGAACAGGTATATGCACGCCAATATTCATTCAAGCATTGTTCACTATTGCCAAAAGTTGGAATCAACCTAAGTGCCCATCAATGAATAAACAAAATGTGTTTCATATGTACAATGGAATATTACTCAGCTCTAAGAATGAATAAAGTGCTAACACACAGGATAACATGGATGAATCTTGAAGACCTTATGTTGAGTGAAGCAAGCCTGGCATTGAAGGATGAACAGTACTTGACCTCACTGATATGAATTAAGTAAATTGAGCAGTGTCAGAGTGCTGTTTTCTGAAAGACAGGTTTGTAAGAAAGAGAAAGAGAAGAGAAGGCTGTGATCCATCCCCCATATGGACATAATCTATGGTAAAGTGATAGAGTGTTGTTGCGTATTGAAGGGATTGGACAGGAGGGTAGTGATATTATTGGGTTGGGTGGTGCAGGGTTGACAGGTGAGTAGATTGGGAAGGGTGGGTTAGAAGATCCAGGACACTTGGGGGAGAGTTGGGAGAGGGGCAGGTGAGCACTTGGGATTTGTGGGTATGAGGTTGAAAGTACAGAGGTGGGAATACTCTTATGGCAATATGAGAAGGAAGGGTCACTGTTTTAGGGTCTTGGTTGGGTGGTCATTCAGGACAGGGCGCATACTGGAGCAGGCTTCTTGGGAGTGTGTTAGTGTTCATCCTGTTATAATGTGTTGTATCAGGGGGTGGAGACCCACATAATGAGCAGGAAGGAGTTGGACTCCCATCTTTGGGAAGACTGATTTGTTCAGAAATAGGCGGAAGTCTCTAAAGAGCAAGGGCAGTTCCTAGTAGGGGAGGACAAACCAGTGTGTCAAGATGTCTTGTTGCATGTAACTATGAATATTGTCATCCAACGAGCCAAGCCAGGGAGTCGTCATGGGCCCTGGGGGGATGGGGAGAGAGGAACAGGATAGATCAAACAGGGGGTATTTAGTGGTCAGTGGAAATGTTCTTCATTACCTTACAGTGATGGACACAGGAAATAGTAAATATCATCAAAATTTATAAAAGTGTATGGTCTAAAATATTAACCATAGTGCAAACCTTTGACAATGTTTAGTAGCTATGTTTCACTATTTGTATATCAGTTATAACAATGCTACCACCCGCATATAAAAATGTATTAATATGGGGGGGGGGGGAAGAAAAAGGGAGGAGGTTGGGTATATGGAGTCTCTTGTATTCTGTGAGTGATTTTGCTGTGATCTAAATCTTCTTTGAAAACAAAATGAAAAATAGTGAGACACTGGGGAATGAGAGGGGGAAGGTGCAATGGTACAGACTGGACACCAGATATTGCAGTGATAAAAGGCAAAATGTAAAAAAATTTTTTTTTAATTTTTAAAATATTTTTCATTTTATAAATATCCCAATCTTTTAATTTTATTTTATTTTTAGTTTTTTAAAAAAAGTTTTCATGTATTTTATCTGTTACATTTAAACTTTTCATTATTATTTCGTTTTTCTATTAACTGTATTTGGCTATCGTAGTGACTTCATCCATAAAGAAGCTTTGGATCACAGAAGGGTTACAGCTTGGGTGGAAGAGGATCATTGGTGGGGGTGGGGGGTGTCAGGGTTGGGAGGTGCATGGGAGTAAGTTCACCTGAACATATATATAAGGTATATAAAAATGTTCAAATGTTCACGGGGCATTGTCACAGTTTGTGGTGAATCACTCAATAAAAGAGAGAATACTGAATTCCCATCCTGGAGAGCTCTGTCACATTCTCTGAAGGAGCAGCAACTGTCCCCCCAATTTCAAGTTCAGTGTCTGGCAAAGGAGGGTGATTCACTGATGGGCCCTTGATATTGATGACTAGCTTTATGAGTCTTTGCTCTTAAAATTGAAACTTAGACTATTGTTATGGGGTGCCTAAGTGTTGCCTCCTGAGAGCCTCCTTGTTGCTCAAATGTGGCCTTTCTCCAAGACTAACTCAGCATATGAATGCATTACCTTCTTCCCAGCATGGGGCCTGACTCCTGGGGGTGAGCCTCACTAGCACCAAGGGATTTCTAGCAAGTGCCAACAGGCAATGTGACTGGAAAAAGACCTCAAATAAAAGGGGGAAAAAGTAAAGGCAAATGAGTTCAAATGGCTAAGAGACTTCAAAGTGAGTTGGGAGGTCATCCCAGATGTAACTCTTACACACATCTCAGTAGAACCTCATAGACTTCCAAAGTGAATATCATTACGAGTAGAGGGGCTCCTGAGGGCTCTGGAGACACCCAGGTCCTATGTCAGATTGGATAGCTCCGGAGTTTGTGCCTTGCTAGTGGGCACTACTTTGGAGTTTGTGCTCCTGAGAGTGACAGAGGTAGTTCAAATATGTCTTCTCTGCACATGGTTCATCTATCCCTTCTATTCAAACCTATTCTTGGTGCTGGAGTTTGTAGGTGTACATCCAGAGACAGTCTTAGGGCTGTCCATGTGTTATCTGTGCTCAGAATCTCGGTGGAGCTGCAACTCCATCTCTACAGCTCAATGGATCACCCAGGACACCTGTCGGGAAGATTATGATGGACAATAGCCATTACAGGGAATGGAGAGAATCTGCAGATGCAGGCAGGATAATCCCATTCATCTTATCCATGGGATATAAGCCCCCTCTCAATTGAAATTGGAGTGGACATTACCATCCCAGACTCCTCAGGATTGGGGAGTTATGGACTAGAGTGGACTTACTGGTATTCTATTATAGACATATTGTGATTCATGCAATAGAAGAAATCGCAACATTAATGTGGAGCCAGTGGTCACTGGACACTCTAGAGGCAGGGAGAGAGAAAAGCAGTTGTAATCCAGGGGCTTTTTTGGGACTTCAGAATTGTCCTGAGTGACATTGCAATGACAGATAAAGGCCATTTTATATCATCATATAACATGCTGTGTGGAAGAGTGTGTTCTACAATGTGAACTATGATCTATGCTTAATGGCAAAGCCCCAGAATGTGTTTATCCATTGCAAGTAATGTGCCACACTAATGAAGGATGTTTATGTGGGAGGTTGTGGGAGGTGTGGGAGGTGGGGCATATGGGAATCCTTGTATTTTTTGTGTAACATTTAAGTAATCTCAGTATCTTTTTAAAAAAATTTGTTAAAAATATTAAAAATAAATAAATAAGTAAATAAAATTAAAATCACAAAGGTCTTAGGACACCTCCTGAGAGAAATAAAAAGAAATTACTTGTAAAGAAATATCAAGCAATATATTTATTTTTTTAAAGTTTCATTTATTTATTTATTTCTCCCCCCACCCCCACCCCCCAATGTTTTGCACTCCCTGTCTGCTCTGTGTCCTTTCACCATGTGTTCTTCTGTGTCTGCTTGTCTTCTCTTTCAGGCAACACCAGGAACTGATCCTGGTACCTTCCAGAGTGGGAGAGAGGTGTTCAATCTCTTGCATTACCTCAGCTCCCTGGTCTGCTGTATCTCTTATTATCTCTCCTCTGTGCCTCTTTTTGTTGTGTCATCTTGCTGTGCCAGATCTCCACTTGGGCCAGCACTCTGTGTGGGCCAGCAATCCTGCACAGGCCAGCATTCCTGTGTGGGTCAGCTCACTGCAGGCCAGCTTGCCTTCACCAGGAGGCCCTAGGAATCAAACCTTGGACCTCCTATATGGTAGACAGGAGCCAATTGCTTGAGCCACATTCATTAAGCAATATATTTAAATTTGGGATAGACACATTTGTTTCCCAAGGGAATGTTTTTCTTTTACTATTTTAATAGTCTTCTGAAATTTAAAAAAATGTGTTCTGTAGTATTTTAGCAACAAATATTTTTGTAATGAACTTCAATATTATTGTTCTCTTATATGTCCCTATGCATGTACATATAAATGTAAATATGTCTTTATATTCAAATATAATGTTTAAAATTTGTTTCTCAGAGGCTATTGAGCACTGATAAGCATTTCACTAGTGGTTTGATACGCAGTTGTGAGAAAAAATACCTGGCCTTCCTCCCTGACTGTAACATCTAAACATCCAAACAATTGTTTAATTACACATTGTGTTAGCATTTGAACATAAAGTTCAGTGTGTTAGCAGAGAGGTGTGTCAAAGGTGCTGTGGTCTCACCTGGAGGCTTAACTTGAGAAGTATCTACTTCTAAGCTCTTTCATCTGGTGTTTGGCAGCATTTACTTCATCTTAAAGGAAATGTTGGACTGAGGAACTTGGCCCATGGTTGTTGGTTGGCATTCTTCTCATTTCCTTACTAACTGGACCTTTCCACATGGATGGTCACTACATCAAATCTTTCAAACTGAGAAGGTAATAAAGTCTGCCAACAAGTTGGAATTCACTATCTTTTGTAATAGAACTGAGGAAGTGATTAACCCATTCATTTTGATGCATGCTATACATTAGAAGCTATTCACTAGGTCCAGCCCTCAATTAAGGGGAAGAATTCAAACTAGGGGTTGAATCCCAGGCAGCAGGGATCTTTGGGGGTTCTTTTATAAGTCTGTTTACCATCCTGCCTTTCACAAACTCTGGTTGACATGGGGTCAGCCAGCAACTAGACTTCCTGAAGATTCCTTATTGGATCAAATATCAGTTTTTGGCTGTTGTCTGTCTCATTTTAGTTTCATAGGTTTTTTGCTTATCCAAAATGTCTTTCATTCCATAGGAATTTGTTGAGAGCATAAAGAGTGACTTGCATTGAGCTAAAGGCAAAATATTGAACAGTAATTAGTATGTGGTTCCAGGAGCTTCAGTCTTATGAGGGAGGGTATGGTTCTCCTACCTGAAACAAGTGAATTTCTGGAGTTCTTGGGAGCTCCTGAAATCTGATGAAGATCTCAATGGAGGAGGTCAGAAAAATTAGTTTTTTTCTGGCTCCATGCATCTCTTTGTCAAATTTAAAGTGATATTGTTTGATAATCAGAACTTTGATCTATGTTTTTCATTCATTCTTTTTTTGTTTAAATAATACTTTATTTTAAAAAGATTCTTAGAATACATAAATGTTACACAAAAATTATAGGGATTCCCATATGCCCCACCTCCCACACCTCCCACAGCCTCCCACATAAACATCTTTCATTAGTGTGGCACATCACCTGCAATGGATATACACATCCTGGGGCTTTGCCACTAAGCATGGACCATAGTTCACATTGTAGAACACACTCTCTCCCACAGAGTTCTGCATGTTATACGATGATATAAAATGGCCTATATCTGTCATTGCAATGTCACTCAGGATAATTCCCAAGTCCCGAAAAAGCCCTTGTATTACAACTGTTTTTCCCTCTCCCTGCCCTTACAGCATCCAGTGGCCACTGGCTCCACATTAATGTTGCAATTTCTTCCATAGCTTGAATCACTATATGTCAATAACAGAATACCAGTAAGTCCACTCTAGTCCATAGCTCTTTCCCCAATCCTGAGGAGTCTGGGATGGTGAGTCTTGGAGCCTCCACTTCCAAGTGAGAGGGGGCTTATATCCCATGGATAAGATGGATGGAATTATCCTGCCTGCAGCTTCAGACTCTCTCCATTCCCTGGGATGGCCATTGTCCATTATCATCTCCCCACCAGGTGTCCAGGGTGATTCCATTGAGCTGTAGAGTAGGGGTTGCAGCTGCACTGAAATTCCAGGCCCAGCAGGCACATGGGCAGCCTAAAGACTCCATTCTCTGGAAGTAAACCTACAAACTACAGCACCGCATATAGATTTGAATAGAAGGGATAGATGGACCATGTGCAGGGAAGATGTATTGGAGCCCAACTCTGTCACTCTCAGGAGCACAGATTCCCAAGTAAGAGTCACTGATAAGGCACCAAGCTCTGTAGCTATCCACCCTGATATAGGACCTGGGCTTCTCCAGAGCCCTCTATTTGGGTAATATCCACATTGGAAGCCTATGAGGTGTGCATAAGCGTTACCTCTGAGATAACCTCCCGACTCACTTTGAAGTCTCTTAGCCATATGAACTTATTTGTCTTTACCTTTTCCCCCTTTTATTCAAGATCTTTTTCCAGTCATACTGTCAGTTGGCACTTGGTTGTAATCCCTCATTGCCAGTGAGGCTCACCCCCGGGAGTCATGTCCCACGCTCGGAGGAAGGTAATGCATTCATACGCTGAGTTTGGCTTAGAGAAAGGCCACATTTGAGCAACAAGGAGGCTCTCAGGAGGCAACACTTAGGCCCCCCATAACAATAGGCTAACTTTCAGTTTCAAAAGGAAAGACTCCTAAGGCTAGTCATCAATAACAAGAGCGCATCAGTAGATCATCTTCCTTTGCCAGACACTGCCCCTGCACTTGGGGGACCATTTTTGCTCCCTTGGAGAATGTGGCAGAGCTCTCCACTATTCTCTCATTTGTTTTTCCACGCACTGTGACCATGCCCTGTGAGCATTTGAACAATTTTATATATATTTTATGTATGTTCAGGTGAACATTCTCCTATGCACCCCCCATCCCTGACACCTCCCACCAGTGATCCTCTTCTGCCTCAGTTGTAACCCTGCTGTGATCCAAAGCTTCTTTAAAGATGAAGCCAATACAATAGCCAAATACAATTATAGGAAAATGTAATAATAATGATAAGTAAAAATGTTAGCGATAAAATACATGAAAACTTAAAAAAAAATTAAATTAAATTAAATTAAAGGATTGGGATATTTAAAAAATGGGGGAAAATATTAAAGAATTTTTTTTGACATTTTGCCTTTTATCACTGCAATATTGGGTGTCCAGTCTGTACCATGGCACCTTTCCCCTCTCACTTCCCAGTGTCTCACTATTTTTCATTTAATTTTCAGAGAAGTTTTAGGTCACAGCAAGGTCACGCACAGAATACAAGAGACTTCATATACCCAACCTCTTCCCCTTTCCTCACCCCATATTAAAACCTTTTTCTATGTGGCTGGTAACATTGTTATCACTGTTATACAAATAGTGAAACATAGCTACTAAACATTGTCAATGGTTTACGGTATGCTTTATATTTTAGGCCATACAATTTTATAATTTTTGATGATATTTACCATGTCCTGTGTCCATCACTGTAAGGTAATGAAAAACATTTCCACCTACCAGTAAGTATCCCTTATTTGATCTATTCGGTTCATCCTCCCCATCCCTCTGGAGGTCATGACACTCCCGTCTTGACTCATTGGATGACAAAATTCATAGTTATATGCAACAAGAGGTCTTGATATGCTGATTATCCTCTCCTATTAGGATCCATTCTTGTGCCTAAGAGCACCCACCTGTCTGTTTCTGGGTGAATCGGTCCTCTCAAAGATGGAAGTCCATCTCCTTCCCGTTCATTGTGTGGGTCTCCACCCACTGATACAACACATTATGACAGGATGAACACACACACTCCCTAGAAGCCTGTTCTAGGTGCGCCCTGTCCTGAATGTCCCCCCAACTAACACCCTAACCAGCGACACTTCCTAGTCATATTGCCATAAGAGCATCCCCACCCCTGCACTTTCAACCTCATACCCAAAAATCCCAAGTGTTCACCTGGGCTCTCTCCCATCTCTCCCCCCAGTATCTTGGGTATTCTAACCCACCCTTCCCAATCTACCCACCTGTAAACCCTGCACCACCCAACCCAATAATATCATTACCCACCTGTCCCGGCCCTTCAATATGCAACTACACTCTATCACTTTACCATAGATTAAATCCGTATGTGTGATGGCTCACAACTTTCTCTTCTCTCTCTCTTTCTTGTAAACCTATCTTTCCAACAATGGTTCTCAGAGACTACTCAATTTCCTTAATTCATATCAGTGGGGGTCATGTATTGTTCATCCTTCAATGCCTGGCTTGCTTCACTTACAATAAGGTCTTTAAGATTCATTCATGTGATTCCGTGTGTTAGCACTTTATTCCTTCTTACAGCTGAGTAATATTCCATTGTGTGTATGTACCACATTTTGTTTATCCATTCATCTGTTGATGGGCACCGGGGTTGATTCCAACTTTTGGCAATACTGAACAATGCTGCTATGAACATTGGTGTGCATATATCTGTTCATGTCTTTGCTTTCATTTCTTCTGGGTATATACCCAGCAGGGGAATTGCTGGATCATATGGAAGATCTATAGTTAGTTTTTGAGAAACTGCCAAACTGTCCTCCATAGTGGCTGGAACATTCCACATTCCCACCAGCAGTGGATGAGGGCTCCTATTCCTCCACATCCTCTCCAACACTTATTGTCTGTTGTTTTTTTAATAGCCGCCATTCTAATGGGTGTAGGATGGTATCCCATTGTCGTTTTTTTTTTTTTTTTTTTTTTTAGTATTTTAAACGATGCTTAGATTACATAAATGTTACACAAAAATTACAGGAATTTCCATGTTCCTCACCTCCCACGCCTCCCATAACATCCCACATAAACATTTCATTAGTGTGGCACATCACCTGCGATGGATATACACATCCTGGGGCTTTGCCACTAAGCATGGGCCATAGTTCACATTGTAGACCTCACTCTCTCCCACACAGTTCTGCATGTTACATGCTGATGTAAAATGGTCTATATCTGTCATTGTAATGTCACTCAGGATAATTTCCAAGTCCTGAAAAAGCACCTGTATAACAACTGCTTTTCCCTTCCCTGCCCCAAAAGCATCCAGTGGCCACTTGCTCCACCTTACTGTTGTAATTTCTTCCATTGCTTGAATCACATTATGTCTGCAACAGAATACCATTAAGTCCATTCTAGTCCATAGTTCTTCCCCCAATCCTGAGGAGTTTGGGATGGTGATGTCCACTCCACCTCCAAGTGAGAGGGGGCTTATATCCCATGGATAGTGGATCGGATTATCTTGCCTGCTGCTGCAGGCTCTCTCCATTCCCTGGGATGGCCGTTGTCCATCATCATCTCCTCACCAGGTTACTTGGGTGAGTCCATTGAGCTGTAGAGTAGGAGTTGCAGCTCCACCAAGATTCCAGGTACAGCTGGCACATGGGCAGGTCAGAGGCTCCAGTCTCTGGAAGTACACCTACAAACTCCAGCATCACATATAGGTTTGAATAGAAGGGCCTGATGGATCATGTGCAGGGAGGACTTATTTGAGTCCAACTCTGTCATTCCCAGGAGCACAGATTCCAAAGTATAGCCCACTGATAAGGCATCAATCTCTGGAACTATTCTCCCTTATATAGGACCTGGGTGTCTCCTGAGCCCTCAGGAGCCCCTGTGTGTGGGATGATATCCACTTTGGTGTTCTATGAGATCCTACTGAGGTGTGTGTGAGCATTATCTCTGGGATGACCTCCCGACTCTCTTTGAAGTCTCTTAGCCACATAACTCATTTGTCTTTACTTTTTCCCCCTTTCTTTCAAGGTCTTTTTCCATTCATGTTGCCAGTTGGCACTTGGTATTAATCCCTTGTTGCCAGGGAGGCTCATACCCGGGAGTCATGTCCCATGCTGGGGGGAAGGTAATGCATTCATATGCTAAGTTTAGCTTAGAGAGACGCAACATTTGAGCAACAAGGAGGATCTCAGGTGGCAACCTTTAGGCACCACATAACAGTAGGCTGTTTCAATTACAAGAGCAAAGACTCATAAGGCTAGTCATCAATAACAAGAACCCATCAGTGGACACTCCTCCTTTGCCAGACACTGCCCCTGCACTCAGGGGGACTGTTTCTGCTCTGTTGGTGAATGTGGCAGAGCTCTCCAGGCTGGGAATTCAGTATTCCCTCATTTATTGAGTGATTGTCTACCCACTGTGACCATGCCGCACCCCTTGATCATTTGAACAATTTTATGTATCTTTCATGTATATTCAGGTGAACTTCCTCCCATGAAACCCCCATCCCAGACACCCCCCACCAATGATCATCTCCTGCCCCATCTGCAACCCTTCTGTATTCCAAACCTTCCTTGAAGATGAAGCCCATATTATAGCCAAATACAATTAATAGGAAAATGGAATAATAAATATAAGTTTAAATAAAAGAGATAAAATACACGGAAACTTTAAAAAAAAAAACACTGGAAATAAAATAAAACTAAAGGATTGTGCTATTCAAAACATGGGGAAAAAAACCCAGAAAAATAGTTTATAAGAAATATTTAAAACATTTTTCCTTTTATCACTGCATTATCAACTGTCCAGTCTGTACATGCCCCCCTCACTCCCCAGTGTCTCCCGAATTTTCATTTAATTTTCAAAGAAGTTTTAGGTCACAGCAAAGTCACACACAGATTACTAGAAACTCCCATATACCCAACCTCCTTCCCCTTTCCTCACTCCATATTAAAATCTTTTTTATGTGGATGCTAGCATTGTTATAACTGTTATACAGATAGTGAAGCTCAGCTACTAAACATTGTCAATGGTTTACAGTATTGTTTAAAATTTAGATGGTACAGTTTAATAAATTTTGATGATATTTACCATGTCCTGTGTCCATTACTGTAAAGTAAGAAAAATATTTCCCATGACCACTAAATACCCCCTGTTTGATCTTTCCTGTCCCTTCCACCCCATCCCCCTGGGGGTCATGACATTCCCGTCTTGACTCACTGGATGAAAAGGTTCATAGTTATATGCAACAAGAGGTCTTGACATGCTGATTATCCTCTCCTATTAGTATCCATCCTTGTGCCTAAGAGATACCCACCTGTCTGATTCTGGGTGAATTGGTCCTCCCAAAGATAGGGGTTCATCTCCTTCCCACTCATCATGTGGGTCTCCACTCCTCGACACAACACATTATGACATGATGAACACACACATTCCCTAGAAGGCTGTTCTAGGTGAGCCCTGTCCCCAATGTCCCCCCAACCAACACCCTAAACCAGCAACACTTCCTTGTCATACTGCCATAAGAGCATTCCCACCCCTGCACTTTCTATCTCATACCCACAAATTCCATGTTCACCTAGTACCCCTCCCATCTCCCCCCCCCAGTATCCTGAGTATTCTAACCTGCCCTTCCTAATCTACCCACCTGTCAGCCCTACACCCCAAACCCATTAATATCACTACCCACCTGTCCTATCCTTCAATATGCAACTATACTATATCACTTTACCATAGATTATGTCCATATGCGTGATGGCTCACAATCCTCTCTTCTCTTTCTCTCACTTGTTAACCTATCTTTCAGAAAATGGTTCTTGGAGACTGCTCACTTTCCTCAATTCAAATCAGTGAGGTCATATACTGTTCATCCTTCAATGCCTGGCTTGCTTCATTCATAAGGTCTTCAAGATTCATCCATGTTACTCTGTGTGTTAGCACATTATTCCTTCTTACAGTTGAGTAATATTCCATTGTATGTATGTACCACATTTTGTTTATCCATTCATCTGTTGATGGGCACCGGGGCTGATTCCAGCTTTTGGCAATTGTGAACAATGCTGCTATGAATATTGGTGTGCATATATCTGTTCGTGTCTTTGTTTTCAATTCTTCTGGATATATACCCAGCAGTGGAATTGCTGGATCATACAGAAGATCTATTGTTATTTTCTGAGGAACCACCAAACTGACCTCCACAGAGGTTGGACCATTCCACAATCCCACCAGCCATGGATGAGGGTTCCTATTCATCCACATCATATCCAACACTTATAGTCTGCTGTTTTTTAATAGCCATCATTCTGATGGGCGTAAAATGGTATCTCATTGTAGTTTTGACTTGCATTTCCCTAATAGCTAGCGATGTTGAACATTTTTTTCATGTGCTATTTAGCCATTTGTATTTCTTCCTTGGAGAAGCGTCTTTTCTGGTCACTTGCCCATTTTTTAAATGGGTTGTTTGTCTTTTTATTTTTGATATGTAAGAATTCTTTATATATGCAGGATATTAGGCTCCTATCAGATATATGGTTGCAAAATATTTTCTCCCATTGGGTAGGCTGCCTTTTTATTTTCTTGATAACATCCTTTGAGGTGCAGAAGTTTTTAATTTTGAGGAGATCCCATTTATCTATTTTTTCTCTTGCTGCTCGTGTTTTGGGTGTGAAGTTCATGAAAACATTTCCTATTACAAGGTGCTGTAGATGCTTCCCTACAGTATCTTCCAAGGTCTTTATGGTTTTGGCTCTTATATTTAAATATTTGATCCATATTGGGTTGATTTTTTTATAAGGTGTGAGATGGTATTCTTCTCTCATTCTTTTGGATATAGATATCCAGTTCTCCAAGCACCACTTGTTAAAGAGGCCATTCTCTCCCAAGTGAGTGGGCTTGCTGGCCTTGTTGAAAATCATATGACTGTATATGTGAGGATCTGTATCAGAACTCTCAATTAGGTTCCAATGATCAATATATCTATCCTTGTCCAATACCATGCAGTTTTGAGCACTGTAGCCTTGTAGTATGTTTTAAAATCAGGTAATGTGATACCTCCAACTTCATTTTTCTTTTTCAATATGTCTTTGGCAATTTGGGGCCTCTTAACTTTCCAAATATATTTTGTAGTTTTTCCAGTTCCTTAAAAAATACAGTGTTGATTTTTATTGGGATTGCATTAAATCTGTAGATTAGTTTGGGTAGGGTAGACATCTTGATGATGTTTAGTCTTCCTGTGCATGAACAAGGAATATTCTTCCATTTATTTAAGTCTTCTTTGATTTCCTTTAACAGTGTTGCATAGTTACCTGTATATAAGTCCTTTACATCTTTAGTTAAATTTATTCCTAGGTATTCAATTCTTTTAGTTACTATTGTAAATGGTATTTTTTTCTTGATTTCCTCCTCAGATTGCTTGTTTTGGTGTACAGAAATGCTACTGATTTTTGAGCATTGATCTTATAGCCTGCGACATTACTGTACTCTTTTATAAGTTCTAGAAGCTTTGTTGTAGAAGTCTCAGGGCTTTCTATGTATAGGATCATGTAGTCTGCAAATAATGAAATTTTTACTTCTTCTTTTCCAATCTGGATGCCTTTTATATCTTTTTCTTACCTCAGTGCTCGCGCAAGTACTTCTAAGACAATGTTAAATAAGAGTGCCGATAGTTGGCATCCTTGTCCTGTTCCCAATCTCAGTGGGAAGGCTTTTAGGATTTCACCATTGAAGATGATGTTAGCTTTGGGTTTTTCATATATACCTTTTATCACATTCAGAAAGTTTCCTTCTATTCCTATCTTTTGCAGTGTTTTTATCAGAAAATGGTACTGTATTTTGTCGAATGATTTTTCTGTACCTATAGAGATGATCACATGATTTTTTTCTTTCAATCTGTTTATGTGGTATTACTTTGATTTTCTTAAGATGAACCATCCTTGCATACCTGGGATGAAACCCACTTGGTAATGGTATATATTTCTTTTGATATGTTGTTGATTGCAATTAGCAAGTATTTTGTTAAGGATTTTAGCATCTGGGCTCATTAGAGAGATTGGTCTGTAATTTTCCCTTTTTCTGCTATCTTTGTTTGGCTTTGGTATTAAGGTAATATTGGCATCATAGAATGAGTTAGGCAAAATTCCTACTATTTCTCTTTTTTGGAAGAGCTTAAGCAGAATTGGTGTAGCTCTTTCCAGAATGTTTGTTAGAATTCAGCTCTGAAGCCATCTGGTCCTGTGCTTTGCTTAGTTGGGAGGTTTTTAATGACTGAGTCTATCTCTTTATTTGTAATTGGACTGTTGAGTTCATCAATTTTTTCTTTCATCAATGTAGGCTGTTTGTGGGTTTCTAGAAACTTGTCCATGTCCTCTAAATTATCATTATTCTTTGCATATAATTTTTCAAATTATCCTCTTATGAAACTCTTTATTTCTGTTCGTTCAGTAATGATATCCCCTTGCTCATTCCTTATTTTGTGTATTTGCATATGTTCTTTCTTTTTCTTTGTTAGTCTGGCTAAGGGTTTGTCAATTTTATTGATCTTCGGGAAGAACCAGCTTTTGGTTTTGTTTATTTTTTCTAGTGCTTTCTTTTTTTCTATTTCATTTAATTCTGCTCTAATCTTTGTTATTTCCTTCTTTCTACTTCCTTTAGATTTAGTTTGTTGTTGTTTTTTCAATTCCTCCAAGTGTGGAGTTAGGTCTTCAATTTTAGTTCTTTCTTCTTTTTAATATATGTATTTATGGCTATGAACTTCCCTCTCAGGACAACTTTGTCTGCATCCCATAGGTTTTGATATGTTGTGTTGTCTTTTTCATTAGTTTCAAGGTAGTTACTGATTTCTTTAGAGATTTCCTCCTTGACCCACTGTTTTTCTAATAGTGTGTTTATTAACTTCCATATCTTTGTGCCTAACCTGTTTCTCTGGCCCTTAGTGATTTCCAATTTCATTCCATTGTGATCAGAGCAATTACTTTGTATAATCTCAATCTTTCTGAATTCATTGAGCTTTGTTCTGCGGCTTAGCATGTGGTCTGTCTTGGAGTACAATGCATGTGCACTCGAGAAGAATGTAAATCCTGCTGTATTTGGGTGTAGTGTTTTGTATAGTTCTATTAACTCCAGGTCCTCTAATATACTGTTCAGAGTCTTTGTTTCTTTATTGATTCTCTGTCTAGATGCTCTGTCTAATGATAATGTTGTATTAAAGTCCCCCAGTTTAATTGTAGAGGCATTTATTTCTCCACTTAGTTTTTCTGGAATTTACCTCATGTATTTTGAGGCACCCCAATTAGGTACATAAATGGTTAGGATTGTTCTCTCTTCTTGAGAAATTACCTCTTTTACTAATATATAGTGTCTATCTTTGTCTCTTACAATACTTTTGCATTTAAAGTCTATTTTTTCTGATATTAGAGTAGCTACTTCTGCCCCCTTTTGGCTATTGTTAGCCTGTAAAATTGTTTTTCAGCCATTCTCTTTCAGCTTCCTTGAATCCCTGGGTCGAAGGTGGGTTTCTTGTAGACAGCATATAGATGGATCATATTTCCTTATCCTTTCTGCCAATCTGTGTCTCTTGTGTGGTGAATTTAATCCATTAACATTCAGTGTTATTACTTGCAATGAATTTCTTACTTCAGACATATTTTCTTTGGGTTAATGTAAGTCATATATTGTTTTGTTTCTGTTTTTATCTTTTTAGTTGTTTTTACACTCTCCTCCAACTCTTTCTCCCTTGTTTTTTCCTTTCAACTTGTAGGGATTCCTTTAGTATTTCTTGAAGTTCAGGTTTCTTATTGGCATACTCTCTTAATTTCTGTTTATCTGTGAATATTTTGAACTCTCCATCATTTTTGAATGACAGTGTTTCTGGATAGAGAATTAATGGCTGGAAGTTTTTTCTTTTAGTACTTCGACTATGTCATACCACTGTCTTCTTTCCTCCATGGTTTCAGCTGAGAAATCATCGCTTAATCTTATTGTGCTTACCATGTATGTGATGGTTTTCTTCTCTCCTGCTGCCTTGAGTATTTTCTCTTTACTTGAACATTTGACATTTTGACAAGTATATGTCTTGTAGTAGCCCTGTTTGGATTTATACTGTTTAGGGTGCCCTGTGCTTCCTGGAGCTGCACATCCATCTCTGTCAATAGGGTTGGGGATTTTTCAGCCAATATTTCCTTCAACACTCCTTCTGTGCCCTTTCCCTTCTCTTCTCCTTCTGGGATGCCCATAATGCATATGTTTGTGCATTTTGTTTTGTCGGTTAAATCCCTGAGTCCTTGCTGGATTTTTTCTATCTTTTTTTCTATCTGTTCTACTATCTGTTTGATTTCAGGTGTATTGTCTTCCACATCACTAATTCTTTCTTCTGCCTGTTCAAATCTGCTGTTATGTGAATCCAGCATCTTTTTGATTTCTTGGATTGTGCCATTGATCACTATCATATCTGTTATCGTTTTATGTATGTTTACAATTTCTTCAGTATATTCGCCCAGTGTCTTCTTAATATCCTCAATCTCTTCCTTTACTTCATTAAGTTGGTCCATGATATTTGTTTGGAAAGCTTTGATTAGTTGTTCAATGTTCTGCATCTCTTCCTGGTTTTTAGTTTGTTCATTGGACTGGTCCATGTCTTCCTGTTTCTCAGTGTGGTTTGTAATTTTTTGTTGCCCTCTAGTCATCATTTTATCTTGATGGGTTTATTTGTTGATTAGCTTCTTTCCCTGCTCTAGAGTTTTATTTAGCTGATGGTTCTGTGTGTGTGTTAAGTTTTCTCTTTGACACTGCTTATTATTTTATTTCCCTGCTTCTTTGTATGTTCCCTTGAAGGCAAAAGATTAGGGCCAGAGGTATTGAAAGATGTGAGAAAGGAAGAAAGGTAATAGTAATAATGATCAAAGTTTGAAGAGGGGCTGTTTAAGACTTAGTAAAATGAATATTTGCTCATGTTGGCAGTGTAGAGTAATAAGGGAAAAAGTAGAGTACCTACAATGGACCTGGAAACCAAATAGAAGAATATATATATATAATGATTTAGAAGGCTAGATTAATGAGGATGGAGAGAAAGAGTAAAGAAAGGGCTGAAAGGAAAAAGTTAATATTAATTTAAAAAGAAGGAAACAGAATAGATAGAATAGAAATTGACACCCTTAACTTGTGGGCTAATGTTGTATATAAGAACCACAACAGAAAGCAGAAGGCATAAAGATGAAGGTAGGAAAAGCGCTTGGGATACAAAATCAATATAGAAAGAGAATGGGAAATCACTGAAGAACAAGCACAGCAAAGAAGAGACAAGCTAACTGCACCTAATTTTTAAAAAATGAAAGAAAAAAGAAAGGGGGAAAGAAAGAGGAAAGAAAAGCAAGGAACAACAAATAAACAGAGAAAAACCAAACAACCACACAAGCAAGCAATCAAACAAATCTAAAGAAGAACTGTGTTCCTTCTTGGACCCTTGTGGAACCTCTCAGCCTGCTTGGTTCTATCTGCAGGTTTTTAGGCAGATTTTAGCTATAAAACTAAATCAAGAAGAAAAATTCATTTTTTATTTTTTAAAGTGACTGTCTTTTTTTTTTTTTTTTTTGGCAAAATAAGGGATCCAAAATATGTCCTCTTCTAGACCACAACCTTCACTGAAGGGACCCTAACTAGGCTCGTGGACATTAATCAAGCACTTCCTACTTCCTGGCCTCCTCAAAGAAGCTGAAGCTCTGATGCTAGTCAGTGCAGAATGATAAAAATGGCTGACTCCACCCCCTTTGGAGCCAAGCCTCAGTGTCACCCGGCTGCTGGGTAAATCAGGCTTCCTCAGTAGATTCTCCTCTCCCCTCAGCCTGGCTCTGCTTCAAGCCAGCTTATCTGCTCCCCAAAACTATGAGGGGGTCCGGCCAGCCAAATCAACAGAAAGGAATCCCCTCTCCACCTTCTGTCAGAACCCTCCCCATCTCAGGGAATGCTCCCTCTCACCAGGTTGCTGGCAGTGGTTGGGGCATATCCCTGGGCAGCTAGGTAAATCAACCTTCCTCTGCAGATTTGCCACTTCCCTCAACCTGGTCCTGCTTCAAACCAGCTATTTTTACCCCAAAGCTGCAGTGGGTTCCAGGCAGCAAAATCCACAGAAAGGAAAACCCTCTCAGCCCTCCACCAGAATGCTCCCACCCTCGGAGAACACTCCCTCTCACTGGGTTGCCACTGGGAGTCATGGCTCAAACCAGCCTTTTCCCCTGAGGGTGGGGCTCAGCCATCTGTGTTAACCTCCATGGGCAGGGTTAAAACTCACGAATCTCTACTGAGCAATCCACACCGACGGGCTGCCTCCAGATAGATGTCCCAAGCCTCTTGCTCCACGCGCCCAAAGCACAGACCCCCGGGTAGGACCCTGTTCCCCATCAGCTGTCCTCAGAGGGCTAGTCAGTGAGTGCCCTCTTAAACTGATGCCATCTTGCCCTCATTGTAATTTTGATTTGCATTTCCCTAATAGCTAGTGATGTTGAGCCTTTTTTCATTTGCTTTTTAGCCATTTGTATTTTTTCCTTGGAGAAGTATCTTTTCAGGTCATTTCCCCATGTTTTAAATGGGTTGTTTGTCTTTTCATTTTTGAGGTGTAAGATTTCTTTATATATCATTATCTCTTTTTAATTTTTTACTCAGGGACTGTACTACCTCTTTCTCTGGTGTGTTTGGGGAAATGGAAAGACTGGTGATGTTTCCTCTAAGAACCTTATTTTAAGGTTTTAGCTTTGCTCATTGCAGGATGAACAGTGTGATAACTGATGAGAGCTTCCACAGCCAAATGCTCATGTTATCTTGACCCCTATTTCCAACCCCTGGTCATCACCACAGTCTGCCATCCTCACTCTGCAAGTATACTTATTTACTTATGTTTCCCTCTAGAGGCATTGGCTGGTTATTAAAAATTGCACACAGTGGGTTCAACTTTAGGTTAAAGGAGAATAGGGGAAAATTAGAAAGTGATTGACACAGTGAGGGACATGTGGATAAATGAAAAGAAGAACCAATGTTGCTGCACAGGTCCATTACCATTGTATAGCTAGGACTGTCCTCCCCCTTCCATCCCATCTCCCACCTCTCCTCTGGCAGTCTTGCTGCCTCTACTTCTACTCCAGGTATTGGTGTCGGGTCACAGCCTGATATGGTGACAAGAGAACAGCACTACTTCCCCCAGTCCTTGCCTTTCCCTTGGCCCAATCATTATGCTTTGCTAAAGACTCAAGGAGGTCTTGTTCTCTGCTCAACCTCTATGCATGTCTCTTGGTCAGAATGACAGATTTGGGAAGGACACACCAATACCTAATCCACTGGTGTCGGCCAGTGTCCATGAGATGCTAGTATGCAAGTCTGTGTAGGAAAGGAGGAGAAAGAGTGTCTGTTGGGTATTTCACATCCCAGTCATCTCAGTCTGCTCCTAGAAGTATCCCTCTTCTCCTCAATCTATTTCTTAGATCAAGGCATCCCACCTCCCGACCACCCATTAATCCTGCTAGAAGCCTAGATGGGGAAAATCAAGGCCTGCATATTCTAGTCATTTCTAGGAGCTGCCCTGATATTCCACAAGGGGATCTTGGATTGATTAAAAATTCAAACAAATCCTACTCCCAACCTATCAGATGCTCCAATATTTCTCAGGTGAAACATAATTTTCTTCAGCCAAGATGCTGGTAAAAGAAGCATTTTTTGACTCTTAAATCTTCACAGCCAAGGGATGGCTTGTAGATGGCTTCCATGTCTATCATTATGTCCAATGTCCCCATAAACACACAATCTGAATAAGAATAGTTTGCCTCTTCTGTAAAAATAGTTTCATGAAAGACAAACCCACTGCACCCTCCAAAGGACAGTGCCACACTGTAGCCCCTTCTCCTTCAGACCCCCTACTTCTTCATGCTTCACTTATGAGCCATGCCTGGAGCTTAGGGAGCACCAAATGTCAGAGGAAGCCCATTTTCCCTTCAGGAGAGGATCTGACATCCAGCTCCTTTCTCTCCTACCCTACTCTTCAGATTTCATGAGACTGAACCTCAAGAGGATCTCTGTCTCAGGATGAAAAAAAGAACAGAATTGATCAAGTACAAACAAATGGGAGATCAGTTCCCACTTGCAGGTATCATTTCCCAGCCTCTGCTGCTATGTATGAGGAACTGGAATTAGACCTCTGCGTGAAGTAGTCCCATTGGTATCCTTAGGCCTTCTCACTGTATCATAGGTACATGGGAAAAACAAGACCCTTTGTTAAGAACTTTGACTCTGTTCCCCCTTTCCTTCTACCTGGAGGCTCCCGTTACTGGATCTTAGTGTGTGAAGATAGAGCCTCAATCCCTATGAACTGAGCATTGGTGTCAAATGGTTTACTGGGTATCCACTCAGAGAAGTGTCAGAGCTTCTTTAGGAATTCTGTTTTATGGCAAATGTTGAAGTTACATAATTTGTGCAAGCTGTCATGGCTAGTGAGATAGAGCTATAGGATGTGGATCCAGAATCTGACACCAGGGTCTGAACTCTTAACTGCCCCTGGAATCTGTGTGACTCAGGATGTGTCAGAAAACGGAGATACTAGGGGATCTTCACTTAGAAGATGTTGTCTGGAGATTAAAATGTGATGATAGGGGAGCAAGTGTAGCTCATTGGCTTGAGCACCTGCTTCCCACATACAAGGTTCTGGGTTCAATCCCTTGTCTCTCTTTAAAATTGTTTTAAATGTGATGATAACTCCATGATACAGACTGTGTGTTGCAATTAAAACTAAAGCAGCCACAACATAACAGAAAGAAAGACCCATCAGTAGCACATGGCTTCTGGGGCTCCTAACACCAACACAGATCTCACAGGTTAGGAACCCCCTGGAGAATGTGGAAATGAGAATGTTCATTGAGTGATCCCTTCTCTCTGCTTTGGGTGGATACCAGAAGTCTGCATTGGTGTCAAGTACTTCAGAGATCCTTATGTGGTGCAGAAACTTGAACTTCATAAAAGAGTGGCTTACAAGAAAAAACCAATACTTATGAGACTCCCATCTCCATCAGACAAGGCAAAGTGGTCACTCCAGTGTTAGTCACTCCTTCCTCCCTTAAATCTCAGACTATGAGCTCTGAGGTGTCCAATATTATAGTCACCATGCCCATCTCAGACAGTGATTACCCTTGTCCATTTATTAACATAATTGGAGAGGGACTATTAAGAGGTGTCTAAATAAATCATGTGGATGCTAATACTCTTCCTTCCCTCTAATATATAACAAAACACCTGATTCCTTCTTATCCTGATGATCAGGGTGAATTAACCTTCCAAGAAGCTACCTCCTGTTTTTGCCTGTCAGACCCTGAACACAATGATCCAAAATGCCCAAGGGTAGAAAAGTTCACATTTGTTAGCTAGAGCTTGTATTTCAATGACACTATACTTGGGCCTTTTTCTTTCACATAACTTTTAGAACTGCGTTCTGATATTCCTCTAGAAAGTTGTTTGGAATTTTGAGATAATTTAATTTCATCATTTGGGTAATAGACATATTAACAATGTTGAATCATATTATCTGTGAATGTGGCTATAAATGAATTGCTAAAATTATTGTTTCTTTTTAAGATATGAGTGGAAAAATAAATGACAAATATCTACCCCACATTGGAAGCAGTAAACACTGAGAAAAGTTTAAGAAAAGAAGATGAAGATCAGAAGGGTTGTCTGGGAAGATGGCATTGGAGTAGGTATGCACAGCTCAACTCTCACAAAAACAATGGAAGAAGGGTAAAAAGCTCTCAGAAGGAGCTGCTTTGGGGATCTACAGACCAGGAGAGTGCTGTGCCTTGTCCAGGAGGGTGATGGATTGAGAGGTGAAGAATGCAAAATGAAAACCCTATGTTACTAGCCCCCATAGATGGGAATGGCACCCATCGCTCAACTTCAAGGTGAACAGCCTGGATAAAACCCATGGCTAACTGCAGCCAACTGAGAAGGGAACAGATATCATCCTTAAACAGCAGAGTGCGGAGTGGTTTCTCATCAGTGAGTTTGGCCAGCAGAGTCCAATTTAAATCTTGACTCTGGCCAGACCTGAATAATGGCCAAGTGGAGGTTGAAAAATACACTTCCATGGTAAGATTTGCTGAAGAGCATCATCTGCTGCCAGGCCAGGAAATTGCAAGGAGAAAAAAAATGCAATTTGGGGTCTTTCTTCCCAGACCCCTTGGATCGGATCTGTGCTCATTTAGTGGGATCCAGGCTCTGTTTTGATAACTTAAGCTGGGAAATTTTAAAGACTTAGAATAAGTTGAACCAAAAATCAATGAAGAGATGTATAACAAAACCACTAGACAAGAAAGAGAAATTGACCATCAGAGTAAATTCACCAACACAATCAGATGCCTAGATAACAGCAAAATATTACAAGCCATACTAAGAAATGGGAAAAATGGCCCAGCCAAAGGAACAAATAAAAAATTCTGATGAGACACAATATTTAAGACAGCTAATCAATGATAATTACACAATTCTTCTATATAAATTCAAGGAGTTGAAGAAAAATATGACAAAAGAAATAAAGGATATTAAGATAATGGATAAGTATAAAAACAATTTGAAAGCCCGCAAAAAAATGTAACAGCTTATGGAATGAAAGATACAATGGATGAGGTTAAAAATACATTAGACCCTGCAAATCACAGCCTCATCTTGGTACAGACATGGAGAGTAAGAGTGTGGAGATGTGGAGCCCATGGGTCAGAAGGGAAATCCCAAAGGCCATCAGGATGAAAGAGCAGTGATCTAGTCTCATTACATGCAAGGCCTGACATGGGAGTTCTTGAGGAGGCCCTCCCAGGCCTGACCTACCTGAGGATATGATCAGCAGCCTGGGCACCAGAATGGGGCCTGTGCAGGTACCCTGCAGGGTGAATTGTGAGAATATACATTCATGAGAAGGAAAGACCTGAAACCTCTCAATGTCCACAGAAGTCAATGCCCATGAGCTATATAATCAAATGTTACCGAAAGCAATGTGCAGGGCCAGAGAAACCTGCACATTGAGCTTCTTTGATGCCTGTCCTGTCAAGTCTCCATGATGCTCGGTCCTGAGGGAGGTGAAATATTCATGGTCAAGCTCCATGGCATGCCATGATCTTGTTTTATTGAGATGTGCAGAATTTCCTCTTCAACTGCAAAATTCAAAACAGCAGCAGGCTTTCATTTCATCTGCAACATGGAAGGCAGGCATATTGGTGAGGCTTTTGTTGAACTCAATCAGAGGTATGCCAAATGGCCCTGAAAAAGGATAGAGAAACCTGAGGACACAGATGTACTGAAATATTCAAGTCTTACAGAGCCAAAATGGATGGGGTGCTGGAGTACAGTGATGCATTTAGTACTAGTCATGACAGTTTAATTTGATAAAGGTTGTTGTATAGGAAAATTGTTCTTCTTTCAGTCTATCCAAGGAACAATGAGTGCCTGTTTTTACAGAAGTCTGTACTTTTTGCAATTACTCACACTTAATATGCTATCATAACTGAAATTTGAATTGTCTTGTTTAGAAACTGGTTTATTTAATTGATGTCTTCTCTGATGTGGGAGTCTACTCTGTAGCAGTCTCCTTCAAGCATTCTGTTGATCCTGGATGTGAAATTGCCATCCATTTGCTATGATTTAGACATATAAATTTCTTAGTGCTTTATGGACTGTGTGTTTTTGTATCAATAAAGCAATTCTTTATTTAATAAACTTATCCTAATATTGAAAAAACCCTGGCAAAGCAAGGACTTCATCTGTAGTATAATGCTGTCACATTTTATAAGAATTTAAATCAGGATTCATTCATCTTTAAAATAATGCAGATAAATATTTGAAAGTTGTAGGCAGTTCTCTTAATATTTAAAAAAATATTTCAAAAAACTCTTGAATAGTAAAATGGGGGTTGTGCTTTTACTATATATGGTCCTCTTCAAATAGTACTTAAAATTTAAATTCAATTGCTTGCAATTCTCCTGTAAATGTTTTGTGTGGCCTTGACAATTTTGTGACTGATGGGCTGACTTTTGTTGCTATTTTGTTTTTCAGTGTTGTTATAATTAAGAATCCTTTTCATTAAACTAACTCACCCAAATATTCATTTAAAAGTGATGTTAATGATTATTCTGTAAAATGTGCATGAAAATTGATAACTCTGGAATAAATTTTTAGTTTTTATAAAATTTGATTTTGAAAAAAATACATTAGAACATAAAACAAAAAATTTGAAATGAAGAAGAACAATTAAATGACATCAAGGAAAGAACATCTGAATTTGAAAAGAGAGGAGAACAGAATGAGAGAAGAATGGGAAAAATAGAACAGGGTCTCAGGGAAATGGATGACAACATGAAGTGCACAAACATCTATGTTTTTGTGTCCCAGGAGGAGAAGAGATAAGAAAAGTGCCAGATAGAACACTTGAGGAAATAATTACTGAAAACTTCCCAACCTTTGTGAAAGACATTAATATCAAGATCCAAGAAGGACAACACACCCCAAACAGAATAAATCTTAATAGACCTACTCTGAGACACCTATTCAGAATGAAAATATCAGCAATAAAGAAAGGATTCTTAAAGCAGCAATAGAAAATCAATGCATCACATAAAAGGGAACTTCAACAAGATTAGCTGCTGACCTCTCATAAGAAACCATGGAAGTGAGAAGAAAGTGGTATGATGTATTTAAGGCACTGAAAGAGAAAAATTGCCTGTCAGGAATTCTTTATCCTGCATAACTGTCCTTCAAAAATGAGTGTAAGTTTACAGTCTTCACAGATTAATAAAAACTGAAAGAGTTTGTTATCAAATGACCAGATCTACAAGAGATACTAGAGTGCTGTAGCCTGAAAGAGAGAAAAACAAAAACAAAAAACAAAGTGAGAGACTTGGAGAATGGTGTACAAATGAAGATTATTAGGAAGGGTAATTTAAGGCTTGAAAGACAGCCAATAAAAAGATATGACAAGGGAAAGCAAAAGGATAAAATGGATGAAGTTTTTACAGTAATAACATTGAACATTTCTTATTGAATCTCCCAATCAAAAGACTTAGACAGAATGGATTTAAAAAATATGAGCTATATATATGCTGTCCACAGGAGACTCACTTCAGTAGTAAGGACACAATCACAGTGAAAGTAGAAGGTTGGAAAAAATATTCCATGCATATATTAACCAAAATCAGCTGGAGTAGTGATTCTAAGTTGGATAAAAAGAAATTGTACATATGAAACTGTTATGAGAGATGAAGAAAGTCAATATATATTAATAAAAGGGACACAGAGAAATAGACATCTCTATAATAATAGTTGGAGACCTCAATATACACAATTCAGCATTGGAAAGAACATATGGACAGAGGTTTATAATTATATTTATGGATTTTTGGATTAGAGTTGTAAATATATTGTTGAGAATTTTTACATCTATGCTTGTGGAAAATATAATCTGTAATTTTCCTTAGTAATAACTGCTTTTTGAACTGCTGTAATTCTAAGCTCAGAATGAGTTGGAAAGATTTCAACCTGTTTTTGTTGTTTTTTTATTTCTGCAAGAGATTGTAAGGATTGGTATCATTGCTTCTTTAATTGTTTGGTGGAATTCACCAGGGAAATCATGTGGACATTCTGCTTTCTGTTTTGGAAGGGTATTAATCATTGGTTTAGTTTCTTTAATAGACATAAACCTATTCAGATTATCTCCTTCTTCTTTCATGAGTGTGATGGTTAAGTTCGTGCATCAACTAGGCTATGTTATTGTGCCCAGTTGTTTAGTCAAGCAAACTCTGACCTGATGTTGACTGTGAGGGTATTTCTATTTCTTGTAAACCTATCTTACAGACTAGCTCTCTGAGGCTGCTCATTTCCTTAATTTGTGTCAGTGAGGTCATGTACTGTTCATCCTTCAGAGCCCGGCTTGCTTCACTCAACATAAGGTCTTCAAGATTCATCCATGTTATCCCATGTGTTAGCATTTTATTAATTCTTACAGCTGAGTAATATTCCACTGTATGTATGTACCACATTTTGTTTATCCATTCTTCTGTTGATGGGCATCTGGATTGACCCCAACTTTTGGAAACAGTGAACAATGCTACTAGGGACATTGGTGTGCATATATCTGTTTGAGTCTATGCTTTCAATATTCTGGGTATATACCCAGCAGTGGAATTGCTGGATCATATGGAAGTTCTATAGTTAGATTTTTGAGGAACCACAAAACTGTCCTCCACAGTGGCTTGGCCATTTTACATTCCCACCAGCAGGGATGATCATTCCCATTCCTCCACCCATCCTCTCCAACACTTATAGTCTGCTGATTTTTAATAGCCACCATTCTAATGGGTGTGAGATGGTATCTCGTTGTAGTTTTGATTAGCATTTCCTTAAAAACCAACGATGTTGAACAACTATTCATGTGATTTTTAGCCATTTGTATTTCTTCTTTGGAGGAGTGTCTTTCAGGTTGCTTACTAATTTTTTAAATGGGTTGTTTGTCTTTTTATTTTCGAAGTGTAGGGTTTCTTTATATATGCAGAATCTTAGGCTCCTATCAGATATATGGTTGACAAATATTTTCTCCCATTGGATAGGTTGCCTTTTTACTTTCTTGATAACATCCTTTGACATGAAAAGTTTTTAATTTTGAAGAGATCCCCCATTTATCTATTTTTTTCTTTTGCTACTTTGTGCTTTGGATGTGAAGTGCATGAAATCATTTCCTATTTCAAGGTCCTGTAGATGCTTCCCTACATTATCTCCCAAGGCCTTTATGGTCTTGGCTCTTATATTTAGATCTTTGATCCATCTTGAGTTGATTTTTGTATAAGGTGTGAGATGGTGTTCCTCTCTCATTCTTTTGGATATGGATATCCAGTACTACAAGCACCATTTGCTGAAGAGGCCATCTCTCACAACTGAGTGGGTTTGGTGGCCTTGTTGAATATCAGATAACTATATGTGAGGATATATATCAGAACTCTCAATTCAGTCCATTGTTCAGCGTGTCTATACCTATGCCAATACATTGCCATTTTGACCACTATAGCTTTGTAGTATGTTTTAAAGTCAGGTAGTGTGATAACCCCAATTTCATTTTTCTTTTCAAATATGTCCTTGGTGAATTGGGTCCTCTTACCCTTCCAAATAAATTCTGTAGTTAGTTTTTCCAATTCATGAAAAAGTACTGTGTTGATTTTTATTGGGATTGCATTAAATCTGTAGATTACTTTGGGAAGGATAGACATCTTAATTATGTTTAGTCTTCCTATCCAGGAACAGGGAATATTCTTCCATTTATTTAAGTCTTCATTGATTACCGTTAACAGTGTTGTGTAGTTTTCTGTATATAAGTCCTTTACATGTTAGTTAAACTTATTACTAGATATTTGTTCTTTTAGTTACTATTGTAAATGGTATTTTTTTTCTTGATTTCCTCCTCAGATTGCTCATTAATTGTGTACAGAAATGCTACTGATTTTTGAGAATTGATCTTATAGCCTGTGACTTTACTGCACTCATTTATAAATTCTAGAAACTTTGTTGTAGATTTCTCAGGGCTTTCTATGTATAGAATCATGTCATCTGCAAATAGTGAAATTTTTGCTTCTTTTTTTCCAATTTGTATGACTTTTATACTTTTTTCTTGCCTCAGTGCTCAAGCAAGTACTTTAAGACAATGTTAAATAGGAGTGGTGATAGTGGGCATCATTGTCTTGTTCCCAATCTTAGAAGGAAAGCTTTTAGGATTTCACCATTGAAGATGATGGTTGCTGTGGGTTTTTCATTTATACCCATAATCATGTTCAGAAAGTTACCTTCTATTCCTATCTTTTGCAGTGTTTTTTTAAGGAAAGCATGCTGTATTTTGTCAAATGCTTTTTTCTGCATCTATAGAGATGATCATGTGATTTTTTTCTTTCAATCTGTTTATGTGGTGTATTACATTGATTGATTTTCTTATGTTGAAACATCCTTGCATACATGGGATGAAACCCACTTGGTCATGGTATATAATTCTTTTGATATGTTGTTGATTGAGATTAGCAAGTATTTTGTTGAGGATTTTAGCATCTAGGTTCATTAAAGAGATTATCTGTAATATTTCTTTCTTGTGGTATCTTTGGCTTTGGTATTAGATAATGTTGGCATCATAGAATGAGCTAGGCAATGTTCTTTCTACTTCTATTTTTTGGAAGAGGTTGAGCAGGATTGGTGTTACCTCTTTCCAGAATGTCTGGTAGAATTCACCTATGAAGCTGTCTGGTCCTGAGCTCTTCTTAGTTGGGAGGTTTTTTATGACTGAGTCTATCTCTTTACTTGTAATTGGAATGCTGAGTTCATCAAATTCTTCTTTCATCAATGTAGCCTGCTTGTGAGTGTCTAGGAATTTGTCCATTTCCTCTAAATTATCATTCTTGTTGGCATATAATTTTTCAAAGTACCCTCTTATGATACTCTTTATTTCTGTGGGTTCAGTGGTAATATATCCTTCCTCATTTCTTATTTTGTATATTTGCATCTGCTCTCTATTTTTCTTTGTTAGTCAGGCTAAGGTTTTGTCAATTTTATTGATCTTGAAAACCAGCTCTTTGTTTTATTTTTTCTAGTGCTTTCTTATTTTCTATTTCATTTATTTCTGCTCTAATCTTTGTTATTTCCTTATTTCTACTTCCTTTGGGGTTAGTTTGTTGCTGTTTTTCCAATTCCTCCAGGTGTGCAGCTAGGTCTTCAATTTTAGCACTTTCTTCTTATTTGATATATGAGTTTATGGCTGTGAATTTCCCTCTCAATAAAGCTTTGACTGCATTCCATAGGTTTTGATATGTTGTATTGTCATTTTCTTTTATTTCAAGGTAGTTACTGATTTCTTTTAAGATTTTCTCCATGACCCACTGTTTGTCTATGAGTGTATTGTTTAACTTCCATATCTTTGTGCCTAATCTGGTTCTCTGACCCTTTGTGATTTCCAATTTCATTCCATTGTGGTCAGAGAAATTACTTTGTATAATCTCAGTCTTTCTGAATTCATTGAGAGTTGTTCTGTTGCCTAGCATGTGGTCTGTCTTGGGCTATGCTCCATGTGCACTTGAGAAGAATGTATATCCTGCTGTATTTGGGTGTAGCATTCTGTATATGTCTATTAGGTCCAGATCCTCTAATGTTTTATTCAGAGTCTTTGTTTCTTTATTGATTCTCTGTCAAGATGTTCTGGGGAAGCGGCTGTGGCTCAATCAGTAGGGCTCCCGTTTACCATATGGGAGGCCCCGGGTTCGGTTCCCGGGGCCTCCTGGTGAAGGCAGGCCTGCCCGTATGGCGTGGTTAGCTGACCCAGCGAGCACAAGCAGCAAGGGGGGGATAAACGAATAAATAAATAAAATCTTAAAAAAAAAAAAAAAAGATGTTCTGTCTATGGAGATAATTGTGTATTAAAGTTCCCCAATATAATTGTAGAGGCATCTATGTCTCCACTTACTTTTTCCAGTGTTTGCCTCATGTGTTTTGAGGTGCTCTGATAAAGTGCATAAATATTTATGATTGTTCTTACTTGTTGAAAGATTACCCCTTTTACTAATATATAGTGTCCATATTTGTCTCTTTCAATAGTTTTGCATTTAAAGTCTATTTTGTCCAATATTAGTATAGCTACTTCCACCCATTTCTGGTTATTGTTTGCTTGTAAAATTGTTTTCCAGCCACTCACTTTCAGCCTCCTTGAGTCCATGGGTCTAAGGTGGGTTTCTTGTAGACAACATACAGATGGGTCATATTTCCTTATCCAGTTTGCCAACCGGTGTCTCTTGACTGGTGACTTTAATCCATTAACATTCAGTGTTATTACTCTCAATGAATTTCTTAAATCAGCCATAATTTTTTTGGGTTTATGTAGGTCATATATTGTTTTTATTTCTCTTTTTGTCTTTTTAGTTGTTCTTACACTCTCCTCCAACTGTTTCTATCCTGTTATTTCCTTTCAACCTGCAAAACTTCCTTTAGTATTTCTTGAGTGGCAGGTTTCCTATTGGCATACTCTTAATTTCTGTTTATCTATGAATATTTTGAACTCTTCATCATTTTTTAAAAAAATTTTTAATGTGGTTAAAAATCAAAATTTTCACAATACATACCAACATTTGCAAAATGATATATAAATATATATGCATATATGTGCATTTGCTTACAAAAATGTTATTTATGTTTATATGTAAATATATTTTAAGAGGTGCTTAGATTACCCAAAATATTACACGGAACACACTAATATTCCCATGTTGCCCACCTGCCACACCTCCCACCACATCCCACAAAAACATCTCTCACAAGTGTGGCCCACCACCCTCAATGGACTAACACATCCTGGGGCCTTGCCACCAACCATAAACCAAATTTCACACCATAGACCACACTCTTTCCCACTCATTCTGAGTGGTGTGTGCAGATTTAAAATGGCCTACATCCGTTGTCACAACGGTACTCAGGACAAACTCCAAATCCCAAAGAAGCCCCTGTATTTCAACTGCTCGTAGCCTCCCTGCCCTAAAAGTGTCTAGTGGCCACTGGCTCCACTTCATTGTTATAATTTCTGCCATTGCTAGAATCACCATATGTGAACAACAGAATACCATCAAGTCCACTCTAGTCCATAATTCTTCCCCTAATCCTGAAGGGACTGGGATGGTGATGTCCACTCCACCTCCAAGTGAGAGAGGGCTTATATCCCATGGACATGGTGGGTGGGATGATCCTGCTTGCAGATGCAGGCCCTCTCCATTCCCTGGGCTGGCCATTGCCCATCATTGTCTCCTCACCAGGTGACTTGGATGAGTCCATTGAGCTGTAGGGTAGGAATTGCAGCTCCACCGAGATTCCACGCACACCTGGAACATAGGTAAGCCAAAGGCTCCAGTCTCTGGAAGTATACTTAAAAACTTCAGCATCACATATAGGTTTGAGTAGAAGGGACTGATGAACCATGTGCAGGGAGGACTTATTTGAGTCCAATTCTGTCACTCTCAGGAGCACAGATTCCAAAATAGAGCCCACTGATAAGGCATCAGTCTCTGGGTCTATCCCCACTTATATAGGACCTGGATGTCTCCAGAGCTCTCAGGAGCCCCTCTGCGTGGGGTGATAGGCACTTAGATGTTCTATGAGCTCCTACTGAGGTGTGCGTAAGAGTTACCTCTTGGATGACCTCCCGACTCTCTTAGAAGTCTCTTAGACACTTGAACTCATTTCCCTTTACCTTTTCCCCCTTTTATTCAAGGTCTTTTTCCAGTTGTGTTGCCAGTTGGCACTTGGTATTAATCCCTCGTTGCCAGGGAGGCTCATCCCTGGAAGTCATGTCCCACGTTGGGGGGAAGGTAATGCAATCATATGCTGAGTTTGGCTAGAGAGAGGCCACATTTGAGCAACAAGGAGGCTCTCAGATGGCAACCCTTAGGCACCCCACAACTGCAGGCTAAGTCTCATTTACAAGAGCAAAGACTCACAAGGGTAGTCATCAATAAAAAAAAACACATCAGTGGGTCATCCTATTTTGACAGGCACTGTCCCTACACTCAGAGGACTATTGCTGCTCCCTTGGAGACTGTGGCAGAGCTCTCCAGGCTAGGAATTCAGATTCCCTCATTTATTGTGTGATTGTCCACCCATCGTGACCATGCCCCATCTTTGATTTTTGAAAGATTTTGTATATCTTTCATGTGCATTCGGATGAACTAATTCCCATGAAACCCCCCTCCTAGACAACCCCCAACAATAATCCCCTGCAGTACCCATTGTAACCCTTCTGTGATCCAAATCCTCTATGAACATGTAGTCCATAAAATAATCAAATACACTTACTAGGAAAAAGAAACAAGTATGATAAGCTTACATGCAAGTGACAAACATAAGGAAACTCAAAGGGAAAAAAAAAAAGGAAAAGAGAAGGGAAAAAAACAATCAAACAAAAAATAAAGCAAAATAAAATATAATTAGCGGATTGGGACATTCAAAAAATGGGCAAAAAAGCAATATATAAATATATATATATATATATATATATATATATATATATGTATATTCATTTTTTTTTTTCTTTTCTTTTCTTTCCTTCGTTTTATCAATGTGTTATCGGATGTCTGGTATGCTGTGACACCTTCCCCCTCTCAATCCCTATTGCCTCCCAATTTTTCATTTGATTTTCAAAGAAGTTTTAGGTCACAGCAAAGTCACACACAGAGTGCCGGAGATCCCAGATACCAAAGCACCACCCCTTCTCCACCCCATATTAACCGACCCCCCCTTTTTTGGGTGTTAGCATTGTTATAACTGTTATACAGATAACAAAATATAGCAACTAAACATTGTCAAAGATTTACAGTATGGTTTACAATTTAGATGATACAGTTTAATAATTTTGATGATATTTACCATGTCCTGTGTCCATTACTGTAAGGTAATGAAAAACCTTCCCTATGACCACCAAAAATCCCATTAGATCTTGACTGTTCCCTTCCTCCCAGCCCCCCAGGGCCCATGATACCACCCACTCCCGACCTATGGAATGTCAGGATTCACAGTTACATGCCCTGGGGATTTGAACATGCCCTTCCTAATCCACCCACCCACCAGTCATGCACCACCAAACCCAGGAACACCACCACTCATCTGCCCCATCCCCCAACATGCAACCACACTCTATCCCTTTACCATAGATTATGTCCATATGGGTGATGGCTGAAAGCCTGCTCTTCTCTTACTCTCCTTTGTTAACCTATCTTTCAGACAATGGTTCTCAGAGGCTGTTCACTTTCCTCAGTTCAGATCAGTGAGGTCATATACTGTTCATCCTTCAGTGCCTGGCTTGCTTCACTCAACATAAGGTCTTCAAGATTCATCCACGTTATTCCATGTGTTAGCACTTTGTTCCTTCTTACAGCTGAGCAATATTCCATTGTATGTATGTACCACATTTTGCATATCCATTCGTCTGTTGATGGGCAACGGGGCTGATTCCAACTTTTGGCAATGGTGAACAAAGCCGCTATGAATATTGGTGTGCATATATCTGTTTGTGTCTTTGCTTTCAGTTCTTCTGGGTATATAGCCAGCAATGGAATTGCTGGATCATACGGAAGAGCTATTTTTAGTTTTCTGAGGAACCGCCAAACTGTCCTCCACAGTGGCTGGACCATACCGCTGTCCCACCAGCAGTGGATGAGGGTTGCTATTCCTCCACATCCTCTCCAACACATTTAGTGTCTCCTCTTTTTTTAATAGCTGCCATTCTGATGGGTGTAAGATGGTAACTCATTGTAGTTTTGATTTGCATTTCCCTGATAGCAAGCTATGTTGAGCATTTTTTTCATGTGCTTTTTAGCCATTTGTATTTCTTCCTTGGAGAAGTGTCTTTTCACATCACTTGACCATTTTTTAAATGGGTTGTTTATCCTTTTATTTTGAAGGTGTAGGATTTCTTTATATATGCAGGATATTAGGCTCCTATCAGATATATGGTTGCAGAATATTTTTTCCCATTGGGTAGGCTGCCTTTTTATTTTCTGAATAACAACCTTTGAGGTGCAAGACTTTTTAATTGTGAGGAGATCCCATTTATCTATATTTTCTCTTGCTGCTCGTGTTTTGGGTGTGAAGTTCATGAAACCATTTCCTATTACAAGGTCCTGTAGATGATTCCCTACATTATCTTCCAAGGTCTTTATGGTTTTGCCTCTTATATTTAGATCTTTGATCCACCTTGAGTTGATTTTTGTATAAAGTGTGAGATGGTATTCTTCTCTCATTCATTTGGATTTGGATATCCACTTCTCCAAGCTCCACTTGTTAAAGAGGCTATTCTCTCCCAACTGAGTGGGCTTCATGGCCTTGTCAAATATCAGATCACTGTATATGCCAGGATCTATATCAGAACTCTCAATTCGGTTCCATTGGTCAGTAGGTCTATCCTTGTGCCAATACCATGAAGTTTTTATCACTGTAGCTTTGTAGTATGTTTTAAAGTCAGGTAGTGTGATACCTCCTACTTCATTTTCTTTTTCAATATGTCTTTGGCAATTCAGGGCCTCTTGCCTCTCCAAATATATTTTGTGGTTAGTTTTTCTAGTTCCTTAAAAAATACAGTGTTGACTTTTATTGGGATTGAATTAAATCTGTAGATTAGTTTGGGTAGGATAGACATCTTGATGATGTTTAGTCTTCCCATCCATGAACAGGGAATATTTTTCCATTTATTTAAGTCTTCTTTGATTTCCTTTAACAGTGTTGTGTTGTTTTCTGTATATAAGTCCTTTACATCTTTAGTTAAATTTATTCCTAGGTATTTGATTCTTTTATTTACTATTGTAAATGGTATATTTTTCCTGATTTCCTCCTCACTTTGCTCATTATTGGTGTATAGAAATGCTACTGATTTTTGAGCATTGATCTTATTGCCTGCACCATTACTGAACTCCTTTATATGTTCTAGAAGCCTTGTTGTAGATTTCTCAGGGCTTTCTATGTATAGGATCATATTATCTGCAAAAAATGAAATTTTTTACTTCTTCTTTTCCAATCTGGATGCCTTTTATGTCTTTTCCTTGTCTCAGTGCTTGCGCAAGTACTTCTAAGACAGTGTTAAATAGGAGTGGTGATAGTGGGCATCCTTGTCTTCTTCCCAAACTCAGAGAGAAGGCTTTTCGGATTTCACCGTTGAAAATTATGTTAGTTTTGGGTTTTTCATATATACCCTTTATCATTTTCAGAAAGTTTCCATCTATTCTTATCTTTTGTAGTGTTTTTATGAGGAAAGAGTGCTGTATTTTTTCAAATGGTTTTTCTGCATTTATAGAGATGATCATGTGATTTTTTTCTTTCAATATGTTTATGTGGTGTATTACATTGATTGATTTTCTTAAATTGAATCACCCTTGCATACTTGGGATGAAACCCACTTGGTCATGGTGTATAATCCTTTTGATATGTTGTTGAATGTGATTAGCAAGTGTTTTGTTAAGGATTTTAGCATCTAGGTTCATTAGAGAAATTGGTCTGTAATTTTCCTTTCTTGTGGTATCTTTATTTGGTTTTGGTATTAGGGTAATGTTCGCATCGTAAAATGAGTTAGGTAATATTCCTTCTACATCTATTTTTTGGAAGAGCTTAAGTAGAATTGGTGTTAGCTCTTTCCGGAATGTTTGGTAGAATTCAGCTGTGAAGCCATCCGGTCCTGGACTCTTCTTAGTTGGGAGGTTTTTAATGACTGAGTCTATCTCTTTACTTGTAATTGGACTGTTGAGTTCGTCTATTTCTTCTTTCATCAATATCAGCTGTTTGTGGGATTCGAGAAACTTGTCCATTTCCTCTAAATTGTCATTCTTGTTGGCATATTATTTTTCAAAATATCCTCTTATGATACTCTTTATTTCTGTGGGGTCAGTAGTGATATCCCCTTGCTCATTCCTTATTTTATGTATTTGCATCTGTTCTCTCTTTTTCTTTGTTAATCTGGCTAAGGGTTTGTCAATTTTTTTGATATTCTCAAAAAACAATCTTTGGGTTTTGTTTATTGTTTCCAGTGCTTTCTTATTCTATATTTCATTTAGGTCTGTTCTAATCTTTGTTATTTCCTTCTTTCTACTTCCTTTAGGTTTAGTTTGTTGTTGTTTTTCCAATTCCTCCAAGTGTGCAGTTAGGTCTTCAATTTTAGCTCTTTCTTCTCTTTTAATATATGAATTTATGTCTATGAACTCCCCTCTCAGGACTGCTTTCGCTGTATCCCATAGGTTTTGATATGCTGTGTTGTCATTTTCATTAGTTTTAAGGTAGTTACTGATTTCTTTTGTAATTTCCTCTTTGACCCACTGTTTGTCTAAGAGTGTGTTGTTTAACTTCCTTATCCGTGTGCCTAACATGTTTCTCTGGCCCTTAGTGATTTCCAACTTCATTCCATTGTGGTCAGAACAATTACATTGTATAATCTCAATATTTCTGAATTCATTGAGTGTTGTTCTGTGGCCTAGCAAGTGGTCTATTTTGGAGTATGTTCCATGTGCACTCGAGAAGAATGTAAATCCCGCTGTATTTATGTGTAGTGTTCTGTATATGTCTATTAAGTCCAGGTCTTCTAATGTATTGTTGAGTGCCTTAGTTTCTATATTGATTTTCTGTCCAGATGTTCTGTCTAATGAAGATAGTGGTGTGTTGAAGTCCCCTGCTATAATTGTAGAGGCATTTATTTCTCCTCTTAGTTTTTCCAGAGTTTGCCACACATATTTTGAGGCTCCCCGGTTAGGTGTGTAAATATTGATGATTGTTCTCTCTTCTTGAGAGATTACTCCTTTTACTAATATGTAGTGTCCATCTTTATCTCTTACAATAGTTTTGCATTTAAAGTCTATTTCATTTGATATTAGAATAGCTACTCTTGCCCTTTTTTGGCTATTGTTAGCTTGTAAAATGGTTTTCCAGCCATTCACTTTCAGCCTCCTTGAATCCCTGGGTCAAAGGTGTGTTTCTTGTAGACACCATATAGATAGATCATATTTTCTTATCTATTCTGCAAATCTGTGTCTTTTGATTGGTGAATTTAATCCATTACCATTCAGTGTTATTACTCATAACGAATTTCTTACTTCAGTCATTTTTTCTTTGGGTTAATGTATGTCATATGTTGTTTTGTTTCTCTTTTTGTCTTTTCAGTTGTTTTTAAACTCTCCTGCAACTCTCTCTCCCTTGTTTTTTCCTTTCAACTTGTAGAGATTCCTTTAGTATTTCTTGAAGTACTGGTTTCTTCTTGACATACTCTCTTAATTTCTGTTTATCTGTGAGTATTTTGAACTCTCCCTCATTTTTGAATGCCAGTTTTGCTGGATAGAGAATTCGTAGCTGGAAGTTTTTTTTTTTTTAGTGTTTTGACTATATCATACCACTGTCTTCTTGCCTCCATGGTTTCGGCTGAGAAATCAGCACTTAATCTTATTGTGCTTCCCTTGTATGTGATGGTTCTCTTTTCTCTTGCTGCCTTGAGTATTTTCTCTTTGTCTTGAGCACTGGACATTTTGAAAAGTATATGTCTTGGATTTGGCCTGTTGGGATTTATACTATTTGGGGTGCGCTGTGCTTCCTGGATCTGCACATCCATCTCTCTCAATAGAGTTGGGAAGTTTTCAGCCATTATTTCCTTCAACACTCCTTCTGTTCCCTTTCCCTTCTCTTCTCCTTCTGGGATGCCCATAATGCGTATGTTTGTACGTTTTGTATTATCGGTTAATTCCCTGAGTCCATGCTGCATTTTTTCTATCTTTTTGTCTATCTCTTCTACAATCTCTTTGATTTCAGCTGTATTGTCTTCCATATCATTAATTCTTTCCTCTGCCTGTTCAAATCTGTTGCCATGTGAGTCCAACGTCTTTTTTCATTTCTTGGCTTGTGCCATTGTTCACCATCATATCCATTACCTTTTTAGGCATGTTTGCTATTTCTTCAGTATGTTCTCCCAGTGTCTTCTTTATATCCTTAATCTCTTCCTTCAGTTCTTTAAGTTGGTCCATGATATTTGTTTGGATAGCTTTGATTAGTTGTTCGATGTTCTGCATTGCTTCCTGGTTTTTTTTTTTTTTTTTTTTTTAAAGATTTTATTTATTTATTCATTTATCCCCCCCTTGCTGCTTGTGCTCGCTGGGTCAGCTAACCACGCCGTGTGGGCGGGCTTACCTTCATCAGGAGGCCCCGGGAACTGAACCCGGGGCCTCGCATATGGTAAACGGGACCCCTACTGTTTGAGCCACAGCCGCTTCACTGCTTCCTGGTTTTTATTTTGTGCATTGTACTGGTCCATGTTTTCCAGTTTCTGATAGTCATTTGTATTTTTTGTTGCCCTCTGGTTATCATATTATCTTGATGGGTTTTTTCAGTTGATTAGCTTTTCTCTATGCTCTAGAATTTTATTTAGCTGTTGATTCTGCCTGTGAGTTAAGTTTTCTCTTTGGCAGTTTTTCTTCTTATTTAATTTCCTTGCTTCTTTCTATGTTCCCTTGAAGGCAAAAGGTTAGGGCCAGAGGAATCAAAAGATGTAAGGAAGGCAGAAGGATATTAGTCATATTGATAAAAGTTAGAAGAGGAGCAAAATGAGACTTAATGAGATGAATATTTAACTTGTGTAGGCAGTGTAGAGTACTAGGAAAAATATGGAGTTCCTACAATGGACTGGGAAAACAAATGGAGGAATATATATATAATGATTTAGAAGGATAGAATTATGAGGAGGGAGAGAAATAGTAAAGAAAGGTCTGAAAGGAAAAAGTTAATACTAATGAAAAAAAAAAAGTAGAAAGCAATATAAATGGAATGGAAATTGACACCCTTAAGTTGTGCGCCTATGGAAAATATTGTCTCTAAGGGCCACAACATAAAACCGAAGGCAGAAAGATGCAGGAATTTGTAATACAGAATCAATATATACAGCGAGTGGGAAATTACTGAAAAAGAAGCCCAGCATAGAAGCAACAAGCTGGCAGCACCTAATTTAAAAAAATATATAGAAGGAAAAAGAAAGGGGGGAGGAAAGAGGAAAGAATAGCAAGAGACCAGAAAGAAACAGAGAGAAACCAAAGATCCACACAGGCAATCAGTCAAACAGAGCTAAGGGGGGTCAATGATTCCCCTAGGGTCCACGTGGATCCTTCCTACCTACTTGTGTTTATCAATGAATTTCCCCACAGGGTTCTATATGCAGGTCTTGAAGCAGCTTTTAGCTATTAAACTAAATTAAAAAGAATTTATTTTTCATTTGTTGAAGTGACCTTCTCACTTTTTTTTTTTTTAATTTTTATTTTTTTAGCCAAATGCAGGACCCAAAATAATTCCTCCTCTAGACCAACCCCCTTACGGAAGGGACCCTAGCTGGGCCCGTGGAAATTAATCAAGCACGTCCCACTTTCTGGACTCCCCAGGTTAGTTGTATCTCTGTTGTTAGTCAGTGAGGAGTGCTAAAGACGGCCGATTCCGCCCCTTCTGGAGCCGAGTGCGATCTTCACTGGGCTGCTAAGTAAATCAGTTTGAGTGCAGATTCTCGTCTGCTCTCAGCCTGATGCTGCTTCAGGTCGGCTTATCTGTTCCCCAAAGCTATGGGGCTGTGCAGGCAGCCAGATCGATGTCTAAAAATAAAAAATACCCTTCCCTGTCCTCCAACAGAGCCCTCCCTCTTTTGGGAAGTGTCCCTTCTTCCTGGCTCCGCAATGGCCCGGGTCTTATCCCTGGGACGCTAGGGAAATCAGCTCCGTTCCCCGACCAGAATCCCCCCTCCGGTTCACCAGGTGCCGATTAGCTCGGTTGTTCTGTTCACACAAGGTCCAAGGGGCGCCAGGCAGCCAGATCCCCAGAAAATAAAACTTTTTCACCCTGCTCGCGGCTCCAAATGGCCGTTTTATTTTATTTTATTTTTCTTTCCTAACCGCGGGGCTCAGCCGTCTGTGTGAACCACCACCGGCAGCCTTAAAACTCACGCATCTCTACCTTTCCATCCACTCCATTGATCCGCGCAGATAGATGTCCCAAGCTTCTTACTCCACGAGTGCACAGCACGGACCCCCGGGCAGGACCCTGTCCACAATCCACCTTGCTCTGGGAGCTTGCAGTGTGTGCCCTCCTACACTAACGCCATCTTGGCCCCTCTCCTCTTCATCATTTTTAATGCTGACTTTGCTGGATAGAGAATTTGTGGCTGGAGGTTTTTTTTCTTTTAGTACCTTGACTATGTCATACCAGTGCCTTCTTGTCTCCATTGTTTTAGATGAGAATTCAGCACTTAATCTTATTGAGCTTTCTTTGTATGTGATGGTTCTCTTTTCTCTTACTGCTTTTAATATTTTCTCTTAGCCTTGAGCGTTGGACATCTTGACAAGTATATATCTTTAATTAGGCTTGTTGGGATTTATACTGTTTGGGGTGCAATGTGTTGCCTGGACATGAATGTCCATCTACCTCAATAGGATTGGGAAGTTTTCAGCCATTTCCTTCAACACTCCTTCTGTTCCTTTTCCTTTCTCTTCTCCTTATGGGGTGATTATAATGTGTATGTTTGAGAATTTTGTGTTGTTTAAATCCCTAAGTCCCTGCTGGATTATTTCTAATTTTTTATCTATCTGTCCTACTCTGTTTAATTTCAGTTGTACTGTCTTCCACATCAGTAATTCTTTCTTCTGCCTGTTAAAATCTGCTGTTATGTGATTCCAGTGTCTTTTTGATTTCTTGGATTGTGCCATTGATTACCATCATATCCTTTAACTTTTTGTGTATTTTTACAATTTCTTCAGTGTGTTCTCCCAGTGTCTTCTTGATATCCTTAATCTCTTCTGTCACTTCATTAAGTTTGTCCATGATATTTGTTTGGACAGCTTTGATGAGTTATTCAATATTCTGTATCTCTCTTGGTTTTTAGTTTGTTCATTGGACTGGTTCATGTCTTCCTGCTTCCTAGTATGATTTGCAATTTTTTCTTGTCCTCTGGTCATCTTTTTATCTTGATAGGTTTATTCAATTGATTAGCTTCTCTCTCTGCTCTAGAATTTTATTTAGCTGCTGGTTATGTGTGGATGTTCAGTTTTCTCTTTGACACTTTGTTCTTCTTGCTCTATTTCCTTGCTCTTTTCTATGTTCTCTTGAAGAAAAAAGATTAGGGCCAGAGAAAGCAAAAGAGGTAAGAAAAGAAAAAGGATAAGAGAAATAATAATAATAAAAGTTAGAAGAAGGATCATATAAGTTTTAGTAAAATTAATATTTAACTCATGTAAGCAGTGTAGAGTAATAGGAATAAAAAAGTGGAGTACCTACAATGAAATTGGAATCTGAAAGGAGAAAAATATACAGAATGATTAAAAAGGCCAAAATGATGATGAGAGAGAAAGAGTAAAGAAAGGACAGAAGGAAAAAAGTTAATTAAAAAAAAAGCAAACAGAATAGACAAGATAGAAATCAAAACCAGAAAATTTGAGGACTAAAGATAGGTGGAATGTAAGAGCCACAACAGAAAGAAAAAGATAGAAAGATGAAGGAAGGAAAAGAGATAGTTTTGGTAGACAAAATCAGTATACAGAGAAAATGTGAAATCAAGGAAGAAGAAGCACAGCAATGAAGAAACAAGCTAGGAGAACCTAATTTCAAAGGGGGGGGGGGCAGGGGAAAGAGGAAAGAAAAACAAGAAACAAACAAATACACAAGCAAGCAATCAAGCAAAGCTAAGGAAGAACTTTGTTCCTTCTTAGGCCCTGTGGAGCTTCTCAGGCTGCCTGTGTTCATCAACCAGTTACCCTGCAGGTCTCTCTCTGCTGGTTTTGAGGCAGGTTTTAGGGAGTAAAGTAAGTTAAAAAAAAATTTAAAGTGACCTTTTATTTATTTATTTTTTTTTTGAAAACTAAGGGACTGAAAAGAAACTAGTACAAAAATAATGTCTATGTTTTCCCTGTCCTAAAGTATCAGCTGGATGTTAGATATCCTGGTAGATCACTACTTTTAGAGGAGCTAGGAATCAGACTTGGGACCTCATATATTCAAGGCAGAAACTCCTCCCTTGAGCTACCTTTCTAATTGGGCCAGTTAGCTCTTCAGAAAGCTAGTCAGTCACTCTCCCCCAGGCAGGTTTTACTCTCCTAGGGTAGCAGGATTCCGCAGGCCTTATGAGCAGATCCCCCCTCCCCACTCCTGGTTAGGTTGAGTTCCCTTTTAAACCATGACTGACCCTGATGACTGAGTTCACCACACAGAAACTATTTTCAGGCCTTGTCTAGACTATCGCCTCCTCCCAGGTGACCCTAAATAGGCTCTTAGAAGATAATTAAATGCTGCTTACTGACTGATTCCCTTAGGGAAGTTGAAATTCTGATAGTCCTCAGCGCAGAACTATTAAATTGGCTGACTCCTCGCTCTCTCAGGCCAAGCCTGTGTATCCCAGGGTGGTTAGGTAAATCAGGCTTCCTCAGCAGATTTACCTCTCCCCTCAGCCTGGTGCCACTTTGAGCTGGCTGGTGTGCTCCCCAAAGCTCAAAGGGGTCCTGGCAACCAAACCCACAGAAAGGAAACCCCTTTTCACCCCTGCCAGAACCCTCCCACTCTTGAAGAATGCTCCCTCTCACTGGGTGGCTGGTGGGAGCTGAGGCTCACCCTGGCCCTTTGCCCTAAGGGTGGGGCTTAGCCATCTGTGATTTCCAAGCACATGGCTAAAAACTCAGGGTTTTATCTTTTTTTTTTCTTTTCTTTTCTTTTTTTTATTATGGGTAAAAATCAAAATTCTCACAATACATACAAACATTTGCAAAATGATATATAAATATCTATGGTAAAGGGATAGAGTGTGGTTGCATCTTGGGGGATGGGGCAGATGATTGGTGGTGTTCAGGGTTTTATCTTGAGCAATCTATCTCCCTGTCCAACTCCTTCCAGATCAATGTCTTAAATGCTCCTGCTCCATGGGCTCCCAGAATAGCTCACTCTGGCAGGATCCTGTCCTGAATCAGCTGTCTTTTTCTCCAGAGATGGTGAGTGCCCACTGATGCCATCTTGCCTGCCTAAACCCTAAAACAGAATTTGATAACAAGAATAGTATTTGAGAAACAGCATATTAGGGATGATATTTATGAGTTGTTTCTGGAGTTTGGGGAATGGATTCTCTAATCTGATTAGGTTTAAAGGCACTAATGACCATATCTAATGATCAAGAAGACACTGATAGTTCTCAGTAGGAAAGGGCAATCGAGATACACAAAATATCTCCTACTCAAATGCTTATAAGAGGCAAAGCTCTAATTGACAGTCTATTTGATACATTGGCAGATTTTTGTGAAGTTGAAAAGTATAATGTTGGTCCAGCTATCTCACGTCGGTGGCACTGACCAAGGAAGGTCGCCCTCCTCCAGGCGGCTGGTGGAGACAGAGGCAGTGGCTGGTTTCGAACCTCCCAGACCGCGGCTGCTCTGCGGAGCAAGAGCTTGAGCCTGTCAGAGGCAGGAGATGATGGAAGAAGCATGACGAGGCGGCGGCAGGTCTGTGGAATATGAGACGGTCTGCAGCACCAAGAGTGCTGGGGTTGGGAGCCAGAGCTGCATCTTTCCCGCTGCTTGTAGTCCCCTGTTCCCGACATGGGAGTAGCCGCCGCCTGAGCTCGGTCAGGCGCCCATCCACCTTTCAACTCCCCCCGCCATCGCCATCGTCGCTCGGTCTTCCCGGGTGCTGGGGACCCGGTGCTTGTGGAGGCGTGGGGTTCGGCTTTCTGATTCACTCATTCTTAGTCCACAGAGCCTCAGAGTTGCTGTGCTCACAAGAGAGGGCAGCCGCGAGTCAGGCGCGAGCCTGGCTCCATTGCGCTCAGCGGCCGGGGTGGGAAGGGGTTGAGTTAGCTGGGATCAGGCCCCCTCCCCCTGCTCCTCCACGTGCGCTGCTCCCCCAGCCTGCTGCCAGCCTGGAAATGGCTCCGTTTATTCTCCTCGGGAGAATGAATTGATCCTGCCCAGCCTTCTCTTCCTCCTCCCCACCTCCTCTCTGTTCCTAGGGAACAATTAAAAAAGACAGATTCCAATGTGGACTGTCCTGCACGTCGCGAACTGCGGATTTGCACGATGGGGAGATTTTTTTCTCTTTACATTTTTTCTAATGTTAGCACAGAGAAGTAATGGCATTGCTGCTTTGGGGAAATATTTTTTTATCACGTAGAGAGCTTTAAAGTGCACTTCGTGTTGGGTTCACGCTCCACCCCAAGGGATGTGGTGTGGAGAAATTTGAACTCACATACTTAATAGCTGTGAAAAGACCAAGTTACTTGACTTCCAGAGTGTCGAGGAGGACATGCGCAAAATGACCAGCAAACTCATTTTTTATTGGACTCTGTGAAGCTGGGTTCTGTGTTTACCTACATGTAGATCCATTTGTGGAGTAGAATTAACCACTATCTCCTCCGTGCAGCATTTTAACTCTAATAAGCAAATGCAAATGCCACCTCAATTTATTTGAACGTTTTGTTATTTGCGCGAAAGAAGTCATTTCACCTAAGAAAACTAATTGAATTGTTAACACCATCGAAATACCTCCAGAAAAGGATCCTGGTCCAGGTAGAGGTCAGTTGGGGGGTGGGGGGTGAACAACTGCTAACTTGCAGATGGAGAAATTCTTTGGAAGTCACTTCTTGGCATAAGAGCAGAAACTTCAGAGCAAGCTTTCATTGGGCAAAATGGGGGAACAACCCATCTTCAGCACTTGAGCTCTTGTCTTCCAGATAGACCCAAACACAAAGAACTGGATACCTACCAACAGACATGCAGTTACTGTGTCTTATTTCTGTGACAACACAAGAAATGTGTATAGGATAATCAGTTTAGATGAATCAAAGGCAATAATAAATAGCACCATCACCCCAAACATGACATTTATTAAAATATCTCAGAAGTTTGGCCAATGGGCAAACAGCTGGGCCAACACTGTTTATGAACTGGGATTCTCCTTTGAGCATCATATCTCAAAATTTGCAGAAAAGTTTCAGGAGTTTAAAGTAGCTGCTCTATTAGCAAAGGAAAAATCACACACAAAAAAGATGGAACTTACCATTACACTTTCACAGGAATCATCAGGAGGGTATCTTCAGGCTTCTTTAATGCCAGAAAGTATCAATGGGACAGATGATGAAAGAATGCCTGACCTGACACAGAACTCGTTGCCAAGGGCTGAACAAATTCAGAATGCATTGGCATTTTCACATAGTTCAGCAACCAGCAAATATTGGGAAGCTGAACTGGCTACCCTTAAAGGAAATAATGCCAAGCTCACTGCAGTCCTGTTGGAGTCCACTGTCAATGTAAACAGTGGAAACAGCAACTTGCTGCCTATCAAGAGGAAGCAGAATGTCTGCATAAGCTGGTGACTAGGCTTGAATGTGTTAGTAATCAAGCAAGTGCTGTGCATACCCATAGGACAGTATTAAATCAGACAGTACAAGAACTGGAAGAGATGCTGAAAGTGAAGGAAGAGGGAATAGAAGGTTTAAACAAAAAATTGATAATGCCAGGTAATTACAAGAACTAAGGGACTCTTTGACTCAGAAACTTAAGGTAGTAGAAATTCAGAAGACCTGGAGGAACATGGTCTGACTTAGAGCATCTTCTGGAGAAAATCAGAATGAACAAGAAGCTTTCATCAATAACCTGAAGACAGTTTTTAGAAAAATATTTGAACTAACAGAATTACTAGATAACTTGGGCAAGCTACTAGAATGCAGCTAAGAAAAATGAAATTTCAGTGCCAACTCATTCAAAGATATACTGTCTTCATAGGACCTGTTTGGGCTCTGCATCAAGATTGCACAAAAAAGTTGAATATCACTTCTCTAGGAGGAGGATCTTTTGAAAATTGAAATAGTATATTTCAGTGCAAAATTTAGAATTCAGTTTGTTCCTAGTTGGGGGAAAAAGATGAAAAAATTTAACTAAAATTACCTCCTTGTATATTATGGGCCATAGTTAACTAGAAAGTTATAAATAGACATTTAATGCAATCTTTTATCTTTCTTATATTAGCCAGTGGAAGAATTAACAATGTCTGGTTCACATACCCTTATTGTGGTCAACACAGTGACGTTTATCTGCCTTTTAAGTTAATTTATGGTATCTAAGAACTATGTTTTGTGCAAAGACTTAGTGATGACAGTCCTGTCTTTTGTTATAACCTAAATAATTTCTCAGGATATTTTGCACTGCTGAGAAGCAGTGCCATTACCAATTAATTCTTCCCAGATGTGAGAGAGCCACATCTTTAGTGGAAAAACACTATAAGTGTATGTATAGAGTGCTTTCCTTTTTTTAAAGACTGCAAGATATTTCACTCTGGTGACCACTCTGGTGCATCTGGTGTTATCTAATCTTGTCTACTGTATAGTTTACTTTTCCATATTGATTCCATGTATTTATGAGAAGATATTGTCTCCCAGTTTTTCATACATTTTAAAGCCAACTAATGAAGGCAGCTGAGTCCCTCAGAAAATTTTCTTTTTAAATTTCTATTAAATATGACACACACTACTGAAATACAGCAGCCCATCATTGGCCTATGCTCTAGAAATGTTAAATATGTTTACATAATATGCAGTTATATTTGTTTGTATATTTTGCAAGAAATCTTTTCTGAATGATTAATGATTTCAATTTAAGAATAATAACTATTATTATTCTTGGGGAGCTGTTTTTTATAGAACATTTAAAGGTGTGTAGATATTTTGAAAGGGATCCATTTGCATCACACAGCTGATCAGAGGACTAGATCTAAATTGTGGTTCTGGCAGATGAAGATGGAGATATGTACTATCTCTGGGTCTTCTCATCAACCACATCCACATTCAATCCTCACGAGGCAATATTCTGAACTGTCAGCTTGACATTTCAAAATCAGAATTAAATTCAATGGGCTCTTCTCAATGGATAGGTTTTAATGTTTTTTTATGTAATTTTAAAAGACTTTCAGGAAACATACATTTTTTATGCATTTCTTTTAAGAAACCATTTCAAAAGTAAGCTGAGTGCTGTCTAGTCTGCTTATGGAATATGAATTGCATCAGAGTACATTTATTCTTGCTGTACAATGCCTGTGATGTTGAGGAGGTTTCTTTTATAAAAGTATATGCTTGAATATCTGACACTATGGCGTCTACAAATGCACTGATTATTTTTGTTTGAGCACCAACATGGTCGAATTGTTAAGTACAAAATTAAGTTTATTAATCAATTTGTAACCATTTTTATGCACAAGCAGCTATTCAACACTAGACAATTTTGTTTTATATGTATATGTTTGTATGTAAATGCATATTAATTTATATTAGAGTGAAAAATAAATGGTTTGTTTCTAAAATGAGTTTTCAAGTGTCTCTGAAAATCTTATTTCAGACACTCAGTCATCTTGTATTTTATATGCTATAACATAACATCATGTAGGTTACCTCCATCTGTTTTGGGATATTTTTCTCACCTATTTATTAAAGGAATAAAAATTTAGTTACATGTGCAAATGCAGAACTGTAATATTTCTCTGATAAATTAGGTAATAAAATTTATTTGATTGATGGATCTTAAAATTTAAACCAACTATGATATTGACGGGTTGTTCCTAAATATGTTAGCTAAACTTTTTAAAGAAAAAGATGAACTCAAGGCTTCAATATCCCCACATAAGTTCCTCATGAAAGACAAGAAAATTTCTAATTTGGGCCCTGTAAAAAAATCTTATTTCTTTTGGTCACAGAGTTGATAGTTTTGAAAACAAGATGAAGAATCTTATGCAAGGAACTGAGAATTCATAGCAAATTGAATTCTCAGCCTTGCAAGGTGTCTGCTGCTAAAGGGAAGGCATTTATTAGGAAGGAATGGGATCCAGAAAATTGTAATGGGGTCATGTATACTGATCTGGATGATGGTGAGGCATTTGAACCGTTAAATTCTATTGAGTCTTCTTTGCCATATAAACCTGTAATGCTCTGACCTGAGGAACCAGCAATCCAACCTCTGGCAAAACGCACTTTTGCCAGATAAAAGTAATGGCGTTCCCTGAAATAGGTGACTTGCAAGACTGTGATTTCTTTCATGAGTCACCCCATCCCTCTTAAATCCTAAACCTATAACTAGACTGAAGCCCCAAGAGGACCATAAAGGTGAAGTACAAAGTGTGACCCATGAAGAGGAGCACTATGGTCCAAAAGAACTAAATTATTTTTCCAATTTTCTTTTATACAGAAAGAAAACAGGGGAATATATGTGGAAATAGATATTAAGGATGTGGAGTAATGGAAGAAAGAACATAATGATGAATCAAGCAGGATTTGATATGGGCTCACACCTCTGAATCATCAGGCAGAGAAGACAATTACTGTACTAAGCAGGGTGCTTGATCCTGATTACCAAGGGGACAGTGGACTGCTACTACACAATGGAGATAAAGAAGAGTGTGCCTTGTGACAAGAGATCCCTTAGGGCATCTCTTAGTACTACCATGCCCTTTCATTAAAGTCAATGGAAAACTACAGGAACCCCTACAGGCAGGACTACTAATGACCTAGACCTTTCAGGAATGAGATCTTGGTTGCCCCAACAAAGAACTATGTCCAGCTGAGGTGTTTGCTGAGTGTTTAAAGGGAATATGAAATGGGTAGTTAGTGAAAGAAGGTAGCTATAAATACTAGCTATGACCATGTGACTATTTATAGAAATGAAGACTATAATGTTTATCAATATTTCTAAAAAATATCTTTCTATATATATAAAGCAATTATTTCTGTTTTCTTCCCTATCTTATCCCCTTATTATATAACAAGTTGTATTAACGTCATGTCATATTATCTAAGTTACAGGCTATCAAGGATAAAAGTGAATATCACCCAAGGAGTTGCATCCTTTTCTGGGGAAAAGGTTAGTGTTTTCATTTGCATGTTGGACAGTTTTATTATGTTAGGTGGAAGGAAGACTGTTATTTGGAGGTAAATGTAGTTTAAGATGTGTATGGCTGCCAAGTTTACAAGGGGTACACTGTGATGGTAACTTTCACATGTCATTTTGGCTAGGTTTGTCTGAGCAGTTGTATGGCCAAGTTAGATATGGTCAGATTGTATTGTCAGGGTATTTCATAGATAGATTTGCATTTATCATCAAGCTGATTACATCTATAGCTGATGGTGTATACAGTCAATAAAGGAGATTGGTCTTATCAATGAGTATCTTATATTTATATGTCTGCAAGTTTACTATTTTTTTCTTCAGCGACTAATTTGCTTTAATATTCAGGTTTTCATTTCTAATATTGTATTTCTTAGCTTTAGAAACTCCAATAGTTTTCTACATATCTTCTATTTTTCTTCTCATTATGCTCATGTATTCTTTTTTATTTAATTTAAAAAATTTTTTAAATCTACATAGATTACATAAATGTTTATAGCCTTTAGCATGTTCTTAATTAGCCATTTGAAAGTTCTCTGCTAATTCTATCTTGTCTGCTGTTTTTGTTCTATTCATTGATTTTTCTCTTGGTATAATTTGCATTTTCTTTTTTCTCATGCTCAGTAAATTGTATTGGATGCTGGGCATTGTAAATGTTACATTTTCAATATTTGAATTTCTGTTTTCTTCTCTTAATGAGTGTTGATATTTGTTTTGAAAGAAGTTAAGTTATTTACGGAGTAACTTGACTTTTTCTGGCTTTGTTGATAGGTTTTGATAGGCAGATCCAGAATACCTTCATTCTAGGCATAGTTCGTTCCTAATACTCAGTTGTTTCACCTCTGGGGATTCTAATGAATGGCCTGAGTTTTCAGTGAGACTTCTCTACTCTGTCTGGTCAGAACTGAAATGTCTCTTAGCAGTGTGTAACTCTGAGAATTTTCCCTCTTACAGGTACCTACTACTTCTTTGCACAGTCTTAAGGAGTTTCATTATATGTCACAGACTAAAGGCAACCCTATTTATATTTCTTTTTTTTTTTTTCATTTTAAAACAATTTATTGAAGTATATCATTCATACATGAACATATATAAAAAAAAAGTGTTTAGTAAACATTGGGAACTTATAAAACAAACATGCATAACATTATACAGGGCCCCCATATATCACCCCACCACAAATACTTTGCCTTGTGAAACATTTGTTAACAAATTATGAAAGAGCATCATCAAAGTATTACTAACTATAGTCCATATCTTACTCCTCTATACTTTTTTTAAGGATTTATTTATTTATTTACTTTTATCCATTTTCACCTACTCCCCCCCCTCCATTTTTGTTGTTTCTGTGTCCTTTCACTGGTCAACTCTTTGTGTCCATTTCCTGCCCTCTCTTCTCATCCTTCTCCTCCTGTCTTCACTGGGATTTGATCCTAGGAACCTCCGAGGTGGAAGAAAGTCATCCTACCACCTGTGCCACCTTAGTTCCTGGTTTTTAGATGCATCTCATCTTGGCTCTCCCTTGTGTAACACCCTTGTTACGTCATCATTTTGCTGCATGGCTCATGGGGCCTGACGGTGCACTCACGCATGGGCCTGATGTCATACCCACATGCGGGGCCTGGGGAGCTCACCCACTTGCAGGGCCTGACAGTGCACCTGCTTGCAGGGCCTGGTGGTGCACCCATACATGGGGCCTGATGGCGCACCAATGTGCAGGGCCTGGGTGGCTTACCAGCTCGCAGGGCCAGGGGGACTCACCTGCTCATGGGGCCTGACAGCACACCTGCTCATGGGGCCTGGTGGTGCACCCATGCACAGGGCCTTACAGCACACCCGTTCACAGGGCCTGGTGGTGCACCCATGCATAGGGCCTGGGGGGCTCACCAGCTCGCGGAGCCTGGCAGCACACCTGCTTGCGGGGCCTGATGGTGCACCCACGCAGGGGGCCTGGTGGCTCATGTGCCTTCTATATTTTTCTTCTCTTTATTTTTACCAGGAGGTTCCAGGGATCAAACCCAGGTCCCTCCATATGGGAGATGGCCACCCAACCATTTGACCCAAATCTGTCCCCCTGCTATATCTCTTAAAGTTGACCAAAGATACCTAGAGTTACAGTCATTTTCCATATAGGATGTTCATATAATAAATCAGGCTTGGTTTATCACCAGCATTCTAAAAACCAGACCTAGGGAGAAAAACTAGGTCTGGGGACACAAGCATGGTTTCTAATATAGTGAATGTTTAGCCTATCCTGATTATCACAAAATCAGGACAGCAATAATATTTGTAACCTATTTACATTTCTATAGCATTTTCTGTGAACCCTTACCCTTTCTGGAACTTTTACATGAAAACTCCAGTTGCCTCAGCCTCTGCAAATTCTGATATCAGTGTCCTTCACTGAGTGAGACCAATGGGCTATTCTATTGTTTCCTCTCCCTATGGCACATTCTTGAGTGTGTTACCAGGCTAAAAGCCGGGTCAGTAATAGACTCATCACATTTATTTCCTTTCCTGGTCTCAGAGTTTTGTCCAATGTTTGAAAAGAGTTGTTTAATATATTTTGCCTAATTTTCTATTTTTTTTAGAACGAGAGGGTAAATCTGGTACTAGTTATTTTGGCAAGGCCTGAACCTGAGGTCTTCCAAATGGATTTGAGGATCACTTTCCAGGTTTCCATTTAATAAATCCTCATGAGATTTGGTTGGAACTTTATTCAATTTATTGAGCAATTTGGAACAAATCAACTTTTTAAAATATAGACTTTCTATCAATGGACATGATGGATGTTTTTATTTAAATCTTCTTTCATGTCCTTCTAGGAAGTTTTAAAATTTTATCCCTTAGGAAGTAACTCATCATTTCTCATATTTACTTGATTGATTTTATGATAAGTAAATATAATACATTTAAATGAATGAAAGAAATAGTGATATTTTATTACCATTTTATCATTGATTTAATGGATTCTTATATAAGTGGCCTTTGAGAAAAAAACAGTTTTAAAACCAATGCATTTAACTTTCCTGTTCTACTTTTTGATTTGCATGTCCTTCATTCCTGCTTTACCACACTGAGGACATATCTTGGACTATGTACAACCTGCAAAGGCAAGCACAGTGACTGAGTAATGCACAGTTGATCTCATGATGTTTTTAATATGCATTTTGCTGATTTCTAGTAATGCACACTTTTTTCATGAGCTTATTGGATAATTCATATATCTTCCTCTGTAAAGTGCTTATTCAAACTCATTTTTGAGTTGCTTAGGTTTTTAAACTTTTAAAAAATCAATTTTGTTGATACATATTAATAAGGCATACAATCCATCCAAAGTGTACCATAAGTGTATTTGGTATAACCATATAGTTGTACTTTCATCACTTCAATCATTATTAGAGCATTTTCATTATTCCAATAATAATAATAATAAAACAAAAAAACAAACAAAAAACTCTACCTCTAAATAATCACCTCTCAATCTCTCTATGCTTCACTTGCTGTACATAGCTATTATTCTGTTTCTGTCTTTCTAATTTATTTGTATATACATTTTATATAGATGGAGTCAAACAGTAGGTAGTACCTTTTGTCTAGTTACTTTCATTTAGTATATTTCCTTTATTTTTACCCTTAAAAGAATCTTATTCATATATTACTATACACTACTGTCCATAGTTTGCTTTGTTTGTATTTTTGCCCAATATTAATATATTGTAACATTAAGGTACAGTTTTTCAGTTTCAAAGAAAAACAGTCCTTTATATTCAATATTACCAATACTCATATTTCACATGAGGTTTCCCTATGCTTTATAGTCAAGTTACATATTTTAGATATCCTTCTAGTAATATACATGACCTTAGACTTTCCATTTGAAGCACTATCATACCCATATATTAGCATTGCTAGTTATAAACACTATGATGTGCTTTCACCATTTCTATTCATTTTCAAAGATGTATGAGCAATTTTACCAATTCTGCACAGATTAAACCCAAACTTTCCATGCTCTAACTTTCTATTTTCTGGTGAACTATATTCTAATTATTAACTCCATGAGTTTACACAATATGTTTAGTTCATAATAGGGCAAGCATACAGTATTTGTCTTTTTGTGTCTTGCTCGCTTCACTCAACATAATGTTCTCCAGGTTCATCCATGTTTTCACATCCTTCATGACTTCATTTCTTCTTATAGCTGCATAATATTCCATCATGTGTATATACCACAATTTGTTTATCCATTTATTGGTTGATGGACACTTGGGTTGTTTCCATCTTTTGGCAGTTTTGACTAATACTGCTATGATCAGCAGTATTCAGAGGCTGTTAGTATCACTGCTATAATTTCTTCTGTTATATATCTAGTAGTGGTATTGCTGGGTCACAAGGCAGATCTATATTCAACTTCCATAGGAAATACCAAACAGATTTCCACAGTGGCCATACCATTCCACATTTCCACCCACAGTGATTAGGCATTCCTGTCTCTCCACATCCTCTCCAATACTGGTATAGTTTTCCATATTTTTAAAGAGTGGCCATTCTAATAAGTGTGAAATGAAATCTCACTGTAGCTTTGATTTGCATAACCCTAATCGCTAGTGATGTTGAACATTTTTTTCAGGTGATTTTGCACCATTTGTATTTCTTCTTTGGTCAAATGTCTATTCAAGCCTTTGACCAATTTTTAATTGGATCATTTGTCTTTTTATTGTTGAGTTGTAGCTTCTCTATATATCATGGCTATTAAACCCTTATTGGGTATTTGATTTCTAAATATTTTCTCCCATTGAGTCAGCTCAGTTTTTACCCTTTTGACAAAGTCTTTTGGTATACAAAAGTGTTTAATTTTGAGGAGGTCCCATTTATCTATTTTTCATTTTGTTGCTCATGCTTTGGGTATAAGGTCCAAGAAACCACCACCTACCATAAGATCTTGAAAGTGTTTCCCTGTATTTTCTAGTAGTAGTTTTATGACCCTGGCTTTTATGTTTAAGTCTTTGATGCATTTTTCTCCATTTTAAAAAGAGGTACTGGGGATTGAACCCGGGGCCTTGTACATGTGAAGCAGGCACTCAGCCACTGACCTTCAAATTCTCCCTCTTTGACCCATTTTGAGTTGATTCTTGTATTGGGAATTAAATAAGGGTCTTCTTTCATTCTTTTGGATATGGATATCCAGTTCTTCCAGCACAATTTGTTGAAGAGACTGTTTTGACCCAGTAATTTGGACTTGGTAGGCATGTAAAAATCCAGTTGGCCATAAAGGTAAGGGCCTGTTTCAATTCTATTCCACTGATCAATGTGTCTATCTTTATGCAAATACCATGCTGTTTGGATCACTGTAGCATTGTAATATGTTTCAAGGTCAGGTAGTGAGAGTCTTCCCACATCGCTCTTCTTTTCTGGAATGTTTTAGCTATTCAAGTACACTTACCATTCCAAATAAATTTTGTAATTGCCTTTTCTATTTCTGTAAATTAGGCTGTTGCTGTTAGAATTTTGATTGGTATTGCATTGAATCTATAACTTACTTTGGGTAGGATTGACATCTTCATGATATTTAGTCTTCCAATCCATGAACATGGAGTGTCTTTCTGTTTGTTTGGGTCTTCCTTGATTTCTATTACAATGTTTTATAGTTTTCTGAATATAGGTCCTGGGCATCTTTTGGTAAATTAATTCCTTGGTATTTGAGTCTTTTTGTTGCTATTGTAAATGGAATTTTTTTCCCTGATTTCCTCCTCATATTGCTCAATACTAGTGTACAGAATCATTAATTATCTTTGCTTGTTCATCTTGTATTCTGCTACTTTGCTTAACTCATTTATTAGCTTAAGCAGCTTCATCATAGACATTTCAGAATTTTCTAAATATAGGACCATGTCATCCACAAATATTGGGTGTTTTACTTCCTCTTTTCCTATTTGTGTGCTTTTTTTCCCCCTAATTACTCTAGCTAGAACTTCCAGTACAATGTTGAATAACAGTGGTTACACTGGGCATCCTTGTCTTGTTCCAAATCTTAGAGGGAAAATTTTCAATCTTTCCCCATTAATTACGATGTTGGCTATAAGTTTTTCAAATATGTCCCTTATCATATTGAGGAAAATTCCTGATATTCTTATCTTTTAAAATGTTTTTATCAAAAAAGAATGCTGGCTTTTGTCAAATACATTTTCTGAATCGATCAAGATGATCGTGTGTTTTTTCCTCCAATTTGTTAATGTAGTGTATTATGGTAATTGATTTTCTTATGTTGAACCACCTTTGCATACCAGGATTAAATCCTACTTGGCCATGTTGTATAATTCTTGTCATATGCTGTTGGATTCTATTTGCAAGTATTTGGTTGGAATTTTTGCATCTATGTCCATTATAGAGATTCACCTGTAATTGTTCTTTCTTCTAGTATCTTTATCTGGCTTTGCATTAGTGTGATGATGACTTCACACTAATGCAAGGATTTTCTCTCCTGTTCAATTTTTTGGAAGAGTTGAACTCAGATTGGTATTAATTCTTCTCTGAAAGTTTGGTAGAATTCATCTGTGAAGCCATTTGGTCCGGAACTTTTCTTTGTTGGGAGATTTTTATTGACTGATTCAATATATTTAAATGTGATTTGTTTGTTGAATTCTAGTTTTCTTTTAGAGTCAATGTAGGTTGTTTTTGTGTTTCTAGGAATTTTTCCATTTATTTAGGTTGTTTAATTTGTTGGCATACAGTTTCTCACAATACCCTCTTATTCTTTTTATTCCTGTGGAGTCAGTCATAACATTTCCCTGTTTCATTTCTGATTTTATTGATTTGCATTTTCTCTCCCTTATTTCTGAATTAGTCTAGCTAGTGGTTTGTAAATTTTATTGATCTTCTCAAAGAACAAACTTTTCATTTTGTTGATTTTCTTTCATGTTTTTATTGGTTGATTTATTTTTTAAAAGATACTTAGATTACACAAATATTACATAGAATATATAGGAGATTTCAATATGTCTTGATCCCAACACCTCCCATATTTTCCCACATTAGCAACATCTTTCATTTGTATAGTGCATTCATTGCAATTGATAAACATATTTTGGAGCATTACCACTAAGCATGGATTAGAGTTTACATTGTACTTTACACTCTCTCCCACTCAATTCTGTAGGTTTTGGCAAGATATATAATGGCCTATATCTGTCATTGTAAGATCATTCAGGATGATTCCCAAGTCCAAAAAATGCCCCCATATTACACCTGTTTTTCCCTCTCCTTACCCTCAGAACCTCCAGTGGCACTGCTTCAAAGTCAGTGATATTTCTTCCATTGCTAGAATCACAATGTCTACAGTAGAATACTTAGTCTATTTTAGACCATAATTCATTCCCCAATCCTGAGGATTCTAGGATGATGATGTCCACTCCACCTTTAATGGAGGGGGACTTCGATCCCATATGGCTGATGGATAGGACTCTCTTGCTTGCAGTTGTAGACATTCTTGGTTCCTTGGTATGTTTGTAGTCCATCACCTCCTCCTTGTTATTTGTCCTGGGTGAGTCCAATGAACTGGAGAATAGGTGTTACAACTCGGTTGAGATTCAGGGCCCAGCTGGCACATGGGTAGCCCAGAGATTTAAGGCTCTTGGATGTACAGCTACCAACTGTAATACTAATTATGGTTTCAAATAGAAGGACAGAAATATCATGTGTAGAGAAACCACAACTAAGTCCAACTCTGTCCCAATGGGGAGCATAAATTCCAAAGTAGGACCACTGGCAAGGGGCCAAACTCCTGAGCTATCTGCCCTGAATATAATGCCTGTATCTCTCCAGAGCCCTCAGGAGCCCAAAAATTTGGGGTGGTATCTACTTTGGCTGTCAATGAGATCCTGCTGAGATGTGCATAAGCATTACCTCTTGAATGACCTCCTGACTCACTTTGAAGTCTCTTAGCCATATAAACTCATTTGTTTTTACCTTTTCCCCCTTTTGTTCAAGGTCTCTTTCCAGTTGCATTGCTTGTTGGTACTTGGCAGCAATTCCTCAGTGCCAGGGAGGCTTATCCCCAGAAGTTATGTCCCACAGTGGGGAGAAGTTATTGCATTTATATGCTGAGTTTGGCTTAGAAAGAGGCCACATGTGGGCAACAAGGAGGCTTCCAGTACATAACACTTAGGCACCCTACAACCCTAGGACAAGTTTCAAGTTCAAGAGCAAAGGCTTATAAGCATAGTCATCAACATCAAGGGCCCATCAGTGGACCATCCTCCTTCATTAGTCATTGCCTCTACTTGGAGGATTGTTGCTATTCCATTAGAAAATGTGGCAGAGCTCCTCAGGATGGGAAATTGATATTCTTTTGGTTATTGTGTGACTCTTCACCCACTGTGAAAATGCCCCATGAACATTTGAACACGTTTATATGCCTTATATGTATGCCTAAATGAACTTCCTCCCATGTATCCTCCATCCCTGACACCCAACACTAATGATCCTCCCCTGTCACAGTTATAATCCTTCTGTGATCCAAAATTTCTTCAAAGATGAAGCCAATAAAATAGCCAAATACAATAACAAGAAAATGAAATGATAGTTTTAAATATAAGAAATAAAATACAGAAAAAAAAATTTAAAAACTAAAATAAAATTTTAAAATTGGAATATTAAGAATTAACAAAAATGTTATTTTTTTGACATTTTGCCTTTCATCACCATAAGATCTGTTGTCCTATATGTATAGTGACATTTTCTTCCATTTCTTCCCCAAGATTCTTGCTTTTCTTCATTTTGTCTCCAAAGAAGTTTTAGATTACAATAAAGTCATGTAAAGAATACAGAGGACTCCCATATACCCAGCATGATCCCACTTTTCTCCCTTCCTGTATTAATAACCTTTTTATATGTAGATGGTACTTTGTTAGAACTGAGGTACAAATATTGAAACATAGCTACTAACCATGATCAATAGCTTACATTATGGTTTACATTTTGGACCATACACTTTTTAAAAATTTGGATTAAATTTAACATGACCTGTATCCATCATTGCAAAATCATGTAGATCACTTCCATCACCCCCAAAAGGCTCCCTGTTCCATCTATTCTATTCCTCATTCCCCCTCCCCTGGGGGCACATGGTAACCAACAGTCTTCACTCCTTGAAAGACAAGATTCATAGTTACTTACAACAACACTGAGGGTGATGACTATGAACACAAGATTCATAGTTACTTGCAACAACACTCGTCTGCCCTCCCCTATTAAACACTGCCTATGCTTTCAAGAGACTCCTGCCCCTCAGTTTGAGAACATAGCAGGCTTACCCAGGATGGGAGTCCAACACCTTTCTGCTCCTTATGTGGGTCTCCACCCACTGATACAACCCATATGACAAAATGATCACTCATAAATTTCCTAGAAGCCTGCCTTAAGTGCAACCTGTCAAGAATGCCCCCCTCCCCAATCCAATACCCTAAATCAGTAACCCTTCCTTGTCATATTGCCAAAAAAATATTCCCAATATTATAGTTTCAACCACTTACGCACAAATACCCAGTGTTAACCTGTTCCATCCTCCAATGCTTCCCCAAGTTCCATGGACCATCCAACCCACACTCCCCAGCCTACCCTCCTGACAAACCTGTACCCCCCAACCCAATAGTATCTCTACACCCCTGTCACATCCCTCCACTGAAAAACTACACACTTCCAACTTATCATAGATTTTGTCCATATGGGCAATGGCTCACAATCTTCTTCTTACTTTTTATTTCCTGTAAACCTATCTTCTGATTCTAGCTCTGTGAGCCCATCAATTTGCTTAATTCATATCAGTGAGGTCATGTAATATTTATTCATCAATGCTTGGCTTGCTTCACTCAAGGTCCTCAAGTTTCATCCAGTTATCCCATGTGTTAGCACTGTATTCCTTCTTACAGCTGAGTAATATTCCATTGTATGTATATACCACATTTTGTTTATGCATTCATCTACTGATTGGCATTTGGGTTGATTCTAACTTTTGGCAGTAGTTAATAATGTCACTATGACTATTGGTATGCATATATCTGTTCATGTCCTTACTTTCAATTCTTCTGGGTATATACCTATCAGTGGAATTGCTGGATCATATGGTCATTCTATAACTAGTTTTTTCAGGAATCAATAAACTGTCCTCCACAATAGCTGCGCCATTCTATATTCCCACCAGCAGTGTATGAGGGTTCCCATTCCTCCATATCCTCTCCAAAACTTGTAGCCCTCTGTTTTTTTTTTTTTTTTTTTTAATAATTGACAGTCTAAAGGGTGTAAGAAGATATCCCACTGTAGTTTTGATTAGCATTTCCCTACTAGCTAGTGATGTTGAGCATATTTTCATGTGCTTTTTAGCCATTTCTATTTCTTCTTTGGAGAATTGTCTATTCAAACCACTTGCCTATTTTTAAAATAGGTTGTTTGTCATTTTATTTTCAAGGTGTAGAATTTCTTTATATATGCAGGATATTATGCCCTTATTAGATTTATGGTTACCAAATATTTTTTCCCATTGTATAGGCTGCATTTTCACACTCATGACAAACTCCTTTGAGGTGCAAAAGCTTTTAATTTTGAGATGGTCCAATTTATCTATTTTTCTTGTGCTGCTCATGCTTTGAGTGTGAAGTTCATGAAACCATTTCCTATTACAAGATCCTGTAAATGCTTCACTACATTATCATCCAAGGTCTTTATGGTCTTGGCTCTTATATTTAGATTGTTAATCAATCTTGAGTTAATATTTGTATAAGGTGAGAGATGGTGTTTCTCTCACATTCTTTTGGATATAGATATCCAGTTCTCCAAACACCATTTGTTGAAGAGGCTACTCTCTCCCATTTGAATGGGCTTGGTGGCCTTGTTGAAGATCAGTTGACTGTATATGTGAGGATCTATATCAGAACTCCGAATTCAGTTTCTTTGGTCAATACATCTATCCTTGTGCCAGTACCATGCCGTTTTGGCCACTGTAGATTTATAGTATGTTTTAAAGTCACATATGGTGATTCTAGCAATGCAAGAAATTATAACAATGAGGTGGAGCCAGTGGCCACTTGACACTTTTGGGGTAGGGAGGGGACGAGCAGTTGAAATACAGTGGCTTCTTTGGGAGTTGGAGGTTGTCTTGAGTACTGTTGAGGCAACGGATGTAGGCCATTTTAAATCAGCACACACCACTCAGAACTGAGTGGGAGAGAGTGTGGTCTACAGTGTGAACTGTGGTCTATGGTTGGTGGCAAGGCTCCAGGATGTGTTAGTTCATTGAGGGTGGTGGGCCACACTGTGGGAGATGTTTGTGTGGGTTGTGATGGGAGGTGTGGGAGGTGGGCAACATGGGAATCCCAGTGGGTTCCGTGTAATATTTTGGGTAATCTAAGCACCTCTTAAAATATATGTGTATATATATATATATATATATATATATATATATATAAACAACATTTTTGTAAGCAAATACACATATATGCATATATATTTATATATCATTTTGCAAATTTTGTATGTATTGTGAGAATTTTGATTTTTACCCATAATAAAAAAATAAAATAAAAAAAATAAAGTCAGGCAGTTGCAGCTCCACGGAGATTCCAGGCACAGCTGGCATAGTCAGGCCAGAGGCTCCAGTCTCTGGAAGTATACTTACAAACTCCAGCCTCACATATAGGTTTGAATAGAAGGGACTGATGGACCATGTGCAGGGAGGACTTATCTGAGTCCAACTCTGTCACTCTCAGGAGCACAGATTCCAAAATAGAGCCCACTGATAAGTCGCCAATCTCTGTGGCTATCTCCCCTTATATAGGACCTGGGTGTCTCCAGAGCCCTCAGGAGCCCCTCTGTGTGGGGTGATAACCACTTTGGTGTTCTATGAGATCCTACTGAGGTGTGCATAAATGTTACCTCTGGGATGACCTCCCGACTCTCTTTGAAGTCTCTTAGCCACATGAACTCATTTGTCTTTACCTTTTCCCCCTTTTATTCAAGGTCTTTTTCCAGTCGTGTTTCCAGTAGGCACTTGGTATTAATCCCTTGTTGCCAGGGAGGCTCATCCCTGGGAGTCATGCCCCATGTTGGGGGGAAGGTAATGCATTCCTATGCTGAGTTTGGCTTAGAGAGAGGCCACATTTGACCAACAAGGAGGCTCTCAGATGGCAACCCTTAGGCACCCCATAAGAGTAGGCCAAGTTTCAATTACAAGAGCAAAGACTCATAAGGCTAGTCTTCAATAACAAGAACACAACAGCGGGCCATCCTCTTTTGCCAGATACTGCCCCTGCACTTGGGGGACTGTTGCTGCTCCCTTGGAGAATGTGGCAGAACTCTCCAGGCTGGTAATTCAGTATTTCCTCATTTACTGAGTGATTGTCTATCCACCATGACCATGCCCCATCCCTTAATCATTTGAACAATTTTATATATCTTTCATATATATTCAGATGAACTTCCTCCCATGAATCCCCCATCCCTGAAACCCCCCACCAATGATCCTTTGCAGCCCCCATTGTAACCCTACTGTGATCTAAACCTTCCTTGAAGATGAAGCCCAGATAATAACCAAATTCAATTAATAGATAAATGAAATAATAATGATAAGCTTAAGTTCAAGAGATAAAATACAAGGAAACTCAGAAAAAAAGAACTAAAAATAAGTTATAATTAAAGGATTTGGACATTCAAAAAAAGAAAATGGGAAAAAACAAAAGAAATTTTTTTAAAATATTTTTTTTTCTCCTTTTATCACTGCATTATCGTATATCCAGTGTGTACCATGACACCTTCCCCCTCTCATTCCCCAGTGTCTCCCAAATTTTCATTTAGTTTTCAAAGAAGTTTTAGGTCACAGCAAACTCACACACAGAATACTAGAGATTCCCATATACCCAACCTCCCTCCTCCTTCCCCACCCCATATTAAAACCTTTTTTTTTTTTTTTTTTTTTTGTGGATGGTAGCATTGTTATAACTGTTATACAGATAGTGAAACATAGCTACTAAACATTGTCAATGGTTTACAATATAGTTTACAATTTAGATGGTACAGTTTAATAATTTTTGATGATATTTACTGTGTCCTGTGTCCATTACTGTAAGGTAATGAAAAACATTTCCCATGACCACTAAATACCCCATTTGATCTTTTCTGTTCCTTCCTCCCCATCCAACTGGGGCATATGACACTCTCCTGTCTTGACTTATGGGATGACAAGATTCATAGTTACATGCCCTGGGTATTCTAACCTGCCCTTCCTAATCTACCTACCTGTTAACTCTGCACCACCAAACCCAGTAATATCACTACCCACCTGTCGTATCCTTCAATATGCAACTATACTCAATCACTTTACCATAGATTATGTCCATATGGGCAATGGCTCACAACCTACTCCTCTCTCTCTTCCTTGTCAACTCCTACTCTACAGCTCAATGGACTCACCCAACTCACCTGGTGAGGAGACGGTGATGGACAATGGCCATCCCAGGGAATGGAGAGAGCCTGCAGCTGAAGGCAGGATAATCCCATCCACCGTATACATGGGATATAAGCACACTCTCACTTGGAGGTGGAGTGGACATCACCATTCCTGTTCCCTCAGTATTGGGGGAAGAGCTATGGACTAGAGTGGACTTAGTGGTATTCTGTTGTAGATATATTGTGATTCAAGCAATGGAAGAAATTATAACAGTGAGGTGGAGCCAGTGGCCACTAGACGCTTTGGGGGTGGGGAGGGGAAGGGCAGTCATAATACAGGGGCTTTTTCAGGACTTGGGGGTTGTCCTGAGTGACATTGTGGCGACAGATATAGGCCATTTTACATCAGCATATACCATGCAGAACTGTGTGGGAGAATGTGGTCTACAATGTGAACTGTGGTCTATGCTTAGTGGCAAAGCCCCAGGATGTGTATATCCATTGCAGATGATGTGCCACACTAATGAAAGATGTTTATGTGAGATGTTATGGGAGGTATGGGAGGTGCACATCATGGGAATCCCTGTAATTTTTGTGTAACATTTATGTAATCTAAGCATCTTTAAAAATATATATGAAAAAAAAAAAACATTTATGTAAGCAAATGCACATATACGCATATATATCTATATATCATTTTACAAATATTGGTTTGTATTGTGAAAAATTTGATTTTTACCCCCACACACAAAAAAAAGTCAGGTAGTGTGTTTCCTCCAATTTCATTTTTCTTTCTCAATATGTCTTACACTTCCAGATAAGTTTCCTAGTTAGTTTTTCCAATTCAGTAAAAAATCCTATGGTGATTTTTATTGGGATTGTGTTAAATTTGTAGATCAGTTTGGGTAGGATAGGCATTTTAATTTAATGTTCCTATCCATGAACAGGGAATATTCTTCCATTTCTTTAGGTCTTTTAAAAAAATTTCCTTTAACAATGTTGTGTAGCTTTCTTTGTATAAGTCACTTAAATCTTTAGTTCAATTTATTCAGAAGTATTTGATTCTTTTAGTTGCTATTGTAAATGGAATTTTTTTCTTGATTTCCTCCTCAGATTGCTCATTATTGGTGCACAGAAATGCTACTGATTTTGCACATTGGTCTTTTAACCTGCGACTTTACTGAACTCATTTATAAGCTCTAGAAGATTTGTTGTAAATTTCTCAGGGCATTCTATATATAAGATCATGTAGTCTGCGAATAGTGAATATTTTTACTTCTTCTTTTCCAATTTGGATGCCTTTCATATATTTTTCTTCTCTAAATGCTTATGGATGTGCTTTAACACAATTTTAAATAGGAGCAGAGTAGTAGTCATCTTTGTCTTGCTCCTAATCTTAGAGGGAAAGCTTTCAGGTTTCTCCTTTGAAAATGATGATTGCTGTGGGTTTTTCATATATACTCTTTATCATGTTGAGGAAGTTTCCTTCTGTTCCTATCTTTTGTTGTGTTTTTATCAGGAAACGGTGGTGAATTTTGCTGAATGCCTTTTCTGCATCTATGGAGATCATCATTTGATTTTTTCCTTTTGATCTGTTTGATTGATTTTTTTATGTTGAACCATCCTTGCATACCAGGGATGAAAACAACTGGTCATGGTGTATAACTCATTTAATATGTTTTTGACTATGATTAGCAAGTATTTTGTTGAGGATTTATCATATAACTTCATTAGAGTGATCGGTCTATAGTTTTCCTTTCTCACAGCATCTTGGGTTGGTGTTAGGGTGATGGTGGCATCATAGAGTGAATTAAGCAAAGTTCCTTCAACTTCTATATTTTGGAAGAATTTAAGCAGGATTGGTGTTAGTTCTTTTTGGAATGTTTGGTAGAATTCACCTGTGAAGACATTTGGTCCAGGTTCTTCTTAGTTGGGAGGTTTTTTGATGACTAACTCTATCTCACCACTTGTCATTGGTCTGTTTAGTTCATTAATTTCCTCTTTCATCAGTGTAGGTTGCTTGTGTGTTTCTAGCAATTTGTTCATTTCTTCTAAATTATCCTCCTTGTTAGCATATAATTTTTCAAAGTATCCTCTTTCGATACTCTTTAATTCTGTGAGGTCAGTGGTGATATCACCTTCCTCATTTCTTATTTTATGTATTTTCATCTTCTCTATTTTTTTCTGTTAGTTTAGCTAAGCGTGTGTAAATTTTATTGATCTTCTTGAAGAAACAACTTTTGATTTTGTTAAAAAATTTTAGTGCTTTCTAGTTTTCAATTTCATTTAATTTACTGTAATCTTTGTTATTTCCTTCTTTCTACTTCCTTTGGGGTTAGTTTGTTATTCTTTTTCTAACTCCTCCAGGTGTGCTGTTAGGTCTTTGATTTTTACACTTTCTTCTTTTAAAATAAAGGCATTTAAGGCCATGAATTCTCCTCTCAGTACAGCTTTTCCCATAGGTTTTGATATGTTGTGTAGTCATTTTCATTCATTTCAAGGCATTTACTGATTTATTTTATGATTTCCTCCTTGACCTACTGTTTGGCCAAGAGTAGGTTGTTCAACTTCCATATCTTTGTGCCTAATCTCACTCTCTGTCCCTTACTGATTTCCAGATCCCTCCATTGTGATCAGAGAAATTACTTTGTATAATTTCAATCTTTCTGAATTCTCTGAGAGTTGTTCTGTGGCCTAGCATGTGGTCTATCCTGGAGAATGATCCATGTGTACTCTAGAAGAATGTATATCCCACTATATTTGGATGTAATGCTCTGTATATGCCTATTAGGGCCAGATATTCTAATGTATTATACGAAGTATTTGTTTCTTTATTGATTCTCTGTCTAGATATTCTGTCTAATGTTAATAATGGTGTATTAAAGTTCCCCACTATAATTGTAAAAGCTTTTCTGTCGCCACTTAGTCTTTCCAGTGTTTGCCTCATGTATTTTGAGGTGCCCTGATTAGGTGCATAAGTGTTTATGATTGTTCTTTCTTCTTGAAAGAGTACCCTTTTTACTAATATGTAGTGTCCATATTTGTCTCTTACAATAGTTTTGCATTTAAAGTCTATTTTGTCTCATATTAGTATAGCTACTCCCACCCTTTTTTGGTTATTGTTTATTTGTAAAATTGTTTTCCATCCATTTACTTTCAGCCTACTTGCATCCCTGTGTCTAAGGAGGGTTCATGAAGACAGCACATAGATGGGTCATATTTCCTTATCAATTATGCCAATCTTTGTCTCTTGACTGGTGAATTTATTCTATTAATATTCAATATTTTTACTGTCAGTGAATTACTTACATTACCATATTTTCTTTTGGTTTATGTATTCCATATGTTGTTTTTATATCTCTTCTTATCTTTTTGTTGTTCTTACATGGTCCTTGAAATATTTCTCTCCTGTTTTTTCTTTTCAACCTGCAGAACCCCCTTTAGTATTTCTTGAAGAGCAGGTTTCTTTTGGCCTACTTTCTAATTTCTGTTTATATGTGAATATTTTAAACTCTCCATCATTTTTGAATGCTAGCTTTGCTGGATAGAGAATTCTTGGCTGGAAGTTTTTTTTCCTTAATACCGTAACTATGTCATACCATTGCCTTCTTGCCTCCATGGTTTCAGATGGGAAATCAGCACTTAATATTATTCAGCTTCCCTTGTATGTGATAGTTCTCTTTTCTCTTGTTACTTTCAGTATTCTTTCTTTGTCTTGAGCATTGGGCAATTTGACAAGTATATATCTTGGAGTAGGCCTGTTAGGATTTATACTGTTTGGGGTGCGCTGAGTTTCCTGGACATGATGTCCATGTCCCTTAATAGGGTTGTGAAGTTTTCAGCCATTATTTCCTCCAGCACACCTTCTGTCCCCTTTCCATCTCTTCTCCCTCTTGGATGCCTATAATGCATATGTTTGTGTGTTTTGTGTTGTCATTCAGATCCCTGAGTCCCTGCTGAATTTTTTTCTATCTTTTGAGATATCTGTTCTACTATCTGATTTGATCTGTACTGTCTTCCACATCAGAGATTCTTTCCCCTGAATGTTCAAATCTGTTGTTATGTGCTTCCATTGTATTTTTGATTTCTTGCATTGTGCCATTCATCACCATCATTTCCGTTATCTTTCTATGTATATTTAAAATTTCTTCAGTATGTTCTCCTAGTTTCTTCTTAATATCTTTAATCTCTTCCTTAACTTCATTAAGTTGATTCATGATATTTTTTTGGACATATCTGATTAATTGTTTCATGTTCTGCATGTCCTCCTGTTTTTCATTTGGTTCATTGGACTGGGCCATTTATTCCTGTTTCTTAGTATGGGTTGTAATTTTTTGTTGGTGTCTAGGCATTAGTTTATCTTGATGGATTTGTTCAGTTGATTAGCTTTTCTTTCTAATCTAGGGTTTTATTTTGTTTTTTTTGTGTGTGTGTGTGTGTGGTAAGTTTCCACTTTGACACTTCATTCCTCTTATTCTATTTCCTTGTTCTTGTTTAATTTCCCTTGAAAAAAAAAATTAGGGCCAGAGAAAAGGAAAAAAATATGAAGAGAAAAAGGGATAATAGTAATACTAATTGTAAAAGGTAGAAGAGGAACCATATAATACCTAGGAAAAATGAATAATTAACTCAATAGAAGTGCAGAGATATAAGAATTGAAAAGTGGAGTACAAACAATGAAATGAGAAACTGAATAGAGAAAAATATTTAGAATGAATTAAAAGTCCAGAATGATGAGAAGAGAGAAAGAGAAAAGACAAAAAGAAAAAAGTGAAAAATAGAGAAAAAAGGAGAAAGAAATAAGAAGCAGAAAAATTGAATACCAAACAAAAAGAGGTAGAATGAAAGAACAACAGAGAGAAGAAAATAGAAAGATGAAGGAATAAAAATAAATAGCATAGTTAGACAAAATTGGTAAACAAAAGAATGGGAAACAAGGGGAGGGGAAACACTACAAAGAAGAAACAAGATAGCAGCAACTAATTAACAAAAAAAGGGGGGAAGAATGAGAATAAAAATGGCAAAAAAGAACAAAAACAAACACACAAGCATAAAATAAGAATCATGGAAAAATAGCCTTCCCTTTTAGGCCCCTAAGGAGCTTCTCAGGCTGCAGGCGTTCATCAATCAATTACCCTGCAGCCTGCCCTCTGCAGGTTTTGAACTGGGTTTTAGCCAGTAAACTAAGTTAAATTGAAAAACAGAACCTTTTTTAAGAAAAATAAGACACCCAAGAAAAGCAAATACAAAAAGAATTTCTATTGTTTCCTATCCTAAAGTATTAGCTGGATGTCTGATAAACTGGTGGATCACTTCTCTAAAAGAAATGGGAATCAAACTTTGTATATTCAAGGTAGGAACTTCTCCACTGAGCTAACCTTTCTTCTTGATTCAGCTAACCTTTGAGAAAGCTATCCACCCACTTTCCCTTGGGCAGTTTAGAGTCTTTGCAGTTGGCCAGAGTCCTGCTGATTAAGCTCCTTCCAGTCCTTGCTCCCTTTCTATTCTAATGGCTTTCTCTCCCAGGGTAACTGAGAGTGACAACCTGTGTGAGTGGATCACCCCTCCCATCTCCTGGTCAAATTGAGGTCCCTTTCAAGATTCGAAGAGGACCCTGGTGATTGAAATCACCATAAAGAAACCACTCTTGACCCACTTCCAGACCCCTCCTCCTCTCAGGGGACCCTAAATAGGCCCTTGAAAGCTTATTGAGGCTTCATACCACCAGCCTCCCTTAGGGGAATTGGAATTTTGCTAGTTTTCAGCGTGGGGCTAGTCTGTTGACTGTCCCTGCCCTCTATCCATCCAAATTCCTCCTTTCCAGTATGGCTGAGTTTCAGCATGCTTGAGCAGAATCTCCTCTTCCCTCTTCCTAGGGACACCTCACTGCTGACTGGTATGTTTCCTGAAGTCAAAGGGGCCCACGTAACAAAACCCACAGAATGGAAATTCCTCTCCACCCTTCACCAGAACCCTTTTCCTCCCAGAGAATGCTGCCTCCCACTAGGTGGCTGGTAGGAGTTAGGAGGTTCACAGAGGCTTTTTGCCTTGAAGGTGGAGCTTAGATGCCTGCCATTCCCAGCCACAGGGACAAGGATCTCATGGTTTTCCCTTGGGCTCTTTATCTCTTTATCCAGTTTCTTCCAACTGGATACCCTGAAGCCTCCTGCTCTGTGTGTTCCCAAAACAGCTCACTCAGTTAGGACATTGTCCCTTCTAGGCTGTTTTGTGTGAGAGATCTCATGAATACGCACCTAAGCCAATGCTATCTTGCCATAACCTCTTAAATACAAAAATTAAGGTCAATAGATGGTTACAGAAATGGATTCATAGATTGCTGTGTAATAAAACAGATATAGTAAAATGTTACTGGAAAAATCTAGGTGGTGGCCATACAAGTATGCAATGTAAATCTCCCTTAACTTTGATGTGTGTTTGAAAATATTCATTACAAATTGACAAAGTATGTTAATGTAATTTAAAATATTAGTCTTATTACTCTTTTGTTACACATTTCTTTTTTTCTTTATTTATTGGCATGATTACATATACAAACTTCAAAAAATAACAGTACTCATTATTGATTTCTCTTCTGACCATTGTACTATTCATTTCATGTCATAACATTATTATTACTGAAAATAATTTTATCATAGGTTATGTATGGTTAAAAGTTATTCCCTCTGAGTATCAAGTCACAAGATATGCCACTGCAGTGTACAACCTAGTGTGTATGACCCAGATTGTCCAGGCCAAGCTCCCATCCTGGGGGAAAGACTGCAATGAAGGAAGAGTCAAGGCCGTGCAGGTGGTCTCACTGTACTCTGCAGCAGGCATCTGCAAGGACATTGGAAACTTTTGCTCTGGCAGCTGTCAGAATCCTAGGAAGCTGGAGCAGAATGGGGGAAATGGTGGTATCCCCTGGTATTCCTTTGAGGAATACTCTCTTTCCTCCTTTAGAAGGCCATGATATACATTGTGACTTAAACTTAACTGTTAGATGTTTGAGGGAGGGTGTTAAGATCCTGTGGGAGAAGTGGTGATTTCTTGCAAGGCAAAATATTTCTGCATTGAGATAACACTGGGGAAAATCTTCATGACCTGGGATCAGTAATGTATTCTTAGATATGGCAAAAACAGCACAAGCAATAAAAATAACAATAGATTATTCTGACTTTATCAACATTAAAAACTTTGGTACATCAAGGATATTATCAAGAAAGTGAAAAGTTAAATTACAGAATGGGAGAAAATAGTTGCAGATCATATTGGATAAGGGCTTAGTATCCAGAATTTATGAAAAACATTTATAATACAACAACAAAAAGACAAATAAACTAATTAAAAAGTGGACAAATGACTTGAATAGATATTTTTCCAAAGAAGATATACAAATTGACAATAAGCATTAAAAAAAGATATTCAATATCATTGGCCATTTGGGTAATGCAAATCAAAACCATGATGAGATGCCACTTAACACCCACTAAGATGGCTAATATTTAAGAAAATAAGAATGAAATAAGTGTTCATTAGAAAGGATGTGGAAAAATTGGAACTCTAGTGCATTGTTGAGAATATAAAATGGTGCATCACTGTAGAAAGCAGCATTATGGCAGTTCCTCAAAAGAATTAAATAGAGAATTATCATATGATGCAGCCATCCCACTTCTAGGTATATACCCCAAAACAGGGAAAATGGGGTCTAAAACAGACACTTGTACATGAATGATTATAGCAACATACTTCACAATAGCAAAAGGCTGTAAACAACCAAGTATACATCAACAATTGAATGGATAAATGAAATGAAATGTGGTTCATACACACAATGGAATATTATTTGACCCTAAAAAAGAAAGAAGTTCTGAGACATCCAGAACCACAGAAGAATCTTAAAAACAGAATGCTCAATGAAATAAACAAGACACAAAAGGATAAATATTGTGTGATGTTATTATTAGAAATGTCTAGGAATAGCAAATCCATACAAAAAGTAGATTAGAGGTTATCAAAGGATGGGAGGAGCGAAAAGGAGGAGTACATGTTTGATGAGTATTGAGTGTATGTAAATAAAATTAATAAAAATTTTGGATTAGAAATACGGTTAGGGTTAAGGTCAATGTTCAGTTTAATGTTAGCACTTGGGTTAGGTTGTAGATTATAGTTAGGATTAGGAATTGTGTTAGAGTTGGGGTAAGTCAGTTTAGGGTTAAGTTTAGGGTGTCATTGGAGTTAGATTTAAAGATAGGATTACGGTTTATTGTAGACATTTGATTATGGGGATGGTGTGTTGGCATTAATGTTCAGTTTAGGGTTAATGTTAGCTTTGTTTATGGTTAGGATCATGATAAGGCTTTAAGTTAGGGTTATATTTTGTCTAAAGTTTATGTTTTTGATAGGGTTAGATTTAGATTTAAGATTCTGCTTAAGGTTAGGCTTAGGTTTGGGTTATTTTTAGGTTTAGGGTTAGAACTGGAATTAGGAGGTGGGTTAGGGTAATACTTTGGTTTAGGTTTAATAATATGTTTAGGTTAAGGGTTTGGGTTAAGTAGGGCTGGATGTTAGGATAAGGGTTAAAGTTATGTTTGGTGTTAGTGTTGTTCATGATTAGGTTTAGAGTGAGATTTATGCTTTCATTAGAATTAAGGTTTGGTTTAAGTTTAACATTAAGATTACACTTACGGTTATAGGTAGTGTTAAGGTCAAAGTTTGGTATAACATTTGTGTTTGGTTATGGTTAGATTCACATTAGAGTTAGAATTGAGGAAAGTATATGGTGAAGGTTAGGTATATGGATAAGGATAATATTGTTTGTTTAGAATTAGGTTAAGGTAAAAATAAATTTGGCATTGGCTTCAAAGGAAAGGGCTGTTAACTTTTTCCATTCTTATGTTTTTTTAATTCTTTAAAAAAATTACAAACTTTTTAATTGAAGTTTACCATTCATGCTGAACATCCATAAACAATGTGTATGGTAAAATTTGTGAACTTACCAAACAAACATGCATATCATCATAAAGGGCCCCCATACATCACCCCAGCACCAACACCTTGCATTGTTGTGAAACAATTGTTACAAACTATCAAAGAGCATCATCAAAACATTACTACTAATTATAGCCAATATCTTACATTTGGCATATTTTTCCACCAACCCACCTGATTATTAACACCCTATATTATTATTATATATTTATTCATGAGAGAATATTCTTATATTTGGTTAATGACAGTCCATCTTCCACTGCAGGATTCATTGTGTTATACAGTACTATGCTTTGTACAATCCATTCAAAGTGTACACTGAGTGGCTCTCATATTCACCACAGAGTTGTGCTGTCATCACCTCAGTCAATTTTAAAATGTTTTCATTACTCCAAAAGGAAAATTTCCATACCCCCCGTAGCAGTTTGGCAGTTTGATATAGTTATGAATTCCAAAAATAGAAACTGGATTATGCTTGTAAACTGGTCTGTTAATCTGGGCATGATTAAGTTATGATTGGGGCATTGACTGGTCCCCATCAATATGGTTTTGAGCCCCACCCCTTGGTGGGTGGGTCCTCAAAGATAAAAGACATGGCAAAGGACAGTGTTGAAGCAGTTTTGAGTTGGAGTTGTGATGTGGAGTCTTGAGCTGGAACCCCGGGAAGTAGCACATAGCGGAGCTTGGTCGTGAGGAAAGAAAGAAGGCCCTGGGAAGAGAAGTAAGCCATTTGCCTGATAGTCTACAGCTGGCCTTGTGGCACAAAGCAAGCCTGAGCCCAGAGAGAGGCAAGCCCTGGGAAGAGAGGAACCCAAGAATCCTACACCCTGGCAAACTTTGGCAGCTGTCTTGCTCCAACATGTGGCAACAGACTTTGGTGAAGGAAGAAACTTATGCTTTATGGCCTGGTAACTGTAAGCTTCTACCCCAAATAAATATCCTTTATAAAGACCAACAGATTTTTGGTATTTTGCATCAGCATCCCTTTGGCTGACTAATACAGAATTTGGTATCAAGGAGTGGGGAAGTGCTTTTGCAATTACCAAAATGTTGGAACAGTTTTATAAATGGGTAAGGGATATTTTTTTGGAGGAATTATAAAATGCTTGATGGAAAAGGCCTACATCACTTTGATGAGAATTTTGATAGTAATATGGATTCTAAAGAGACTTTCTATGATGCCTTAGAAGTAAATGATGAAATTATTATTGGAAACTGGAGGAAAAGCGATCCATGTTTTAAAGTTGCAGAGAACTTAGCAAGATTAACTCCTGGTGCTATATGGAAGACAGAATTTGAAAATGTTGAACCAGAGCATTTAGCTGAAGAACTTTCAAGGTAAACTCAGAGAATCCAGCGTGGCTTCTCCTTGCAGCTTATAACAAAATACTAGATGGGCGAAATACACTAAGGACTGAACTTTTGGCACAAAGAAAACAGAAACTGATTCCGGAATTTCCAAGTTTCTGGAAATCAAGTTCCCAGATAAAAGTGCCCCATTTGAAGACTTAGCTAAACCTGGAACTTGTAAATCAGAATTGAAAATCCAGTTATCTTGGAAAGACTTGTGGGAAGTCTTACTCTCTGATGGCTTGGACACCTGCTTCTTGCATGCTAAACCAAAATGGTTTTTGCGAGCACTGTATGAACAAAGCCACTGTTCACTTGTATTAAAAAGGACATGGAAAGGAAACATTGAAGAAGAACAGCTTTAAGGAGAAGACCACGGAAGCTGAGATCTGGAATTAAGACATCACCTTGAGCCAAGAAAGGAGCCCCACCCATGTGTACAGAGAGCGTGTTTGCCCCAGCAGTTGAAGAGGGTGGATGTTCCCACCCAATGTTCTGGGAGGGTTTTGCTACCCCAGCGTACAGAGATGGTGGAGCACATTCCTCAAAGATTAGGGTGGTTAAGGTCAGCACCCCATAGGTCTGAGAGGGGTGCTCCTGTCCTCCATGGATTAGAGAAGGCCATGTGGTCAACCCACTGCTCTGAGAGGGTTGAGCCTGTATGCCAAAGGTTAGGGAAGGCCAGGTGGTCAACTCATTGCTCTGTGAGGGTTGAACCTGTGTACCAAATGTTAGGGAGAATGTTGTCTTCACCTTACTGTACTAGGGAGGCTAAGACTCTAACTCATCAAGCATCTGGGTGTCAACCAAGCTCCAGACCTCACCCTCCAAGAGTGTTGGGGTAATTGCCACAACTTACCCAATCTTTTTTTTTTTTTTTTTTTTTTTTGTAAAATAATGCTTTTAGCAATATTTTTATTCATTATCATAGTCAAGAGATGGAATTAACCCATGTCCACCAATGGATGAATGAATAAAAAATGTGTTATATACATACAATGCAATGTATTTGGCCATAAAAAGGAATGGTGTGTGGTTTTATGGTTACGCAAAAATCTCTGTATTATTCTCAAACCAGGGTGGTGAGGAATGGACCACTTCTGCCCAAAATGTTTATAAGAAATTGGGATTTCAAGGTCTTTTAAGAACATTGATGCGTGTGCCTTTATCTACAGTCTCAGCATCTCATTGATTCCCAAATAAGGCCACTCATTTGACAAACACTACTTGCTGGGATTGAGGATTCTACCTTCACTGGTGTTTTACTCCCTTCCAATTTAAGCTCTGAGCTTGATCTTCAGGTTTTCTTCTGTCTTGCTCCAGGGGATGAGAGTCTCATTATCTACTGCCAAGGAGATCATCTTGCTTTTACACTCATCATTACATTAGTGATTAACTACAATTAGTCTTTCATATTGTCTTTTTAAAAAATGCATTAGTAGGAGCCATCAATAGCCATCCAATTCCATTGTCCTTAAATGGCTACTACCCTGACTTTCTGAGATGCCTGAAATATTGCACGCCACAGTGTATCCTCTTCCAGTTTTCCAAGGGTGAAGGATTTTACAATTGCGCTGCTACTGGACCAGGGACTCTCAGTCCTGGACCTACCTTTAATGAGAAGGTCCTCATTCCCTGCCAGTGACAAATGACTGCACTCCAAGGTCACGTTTTAGAGTTTATTTCCTAACATTATACCACTTCTTTACCAACTTTGTTGGTCAAGTTCCTTGGTACTCTTATACTCTGAGATACGACTGTAGGGGTTTATTGGGGAAGACTTTCAGGAAGGATCAGTGAGGAAACAAGATTGGGGGAAAAGTGAATTACAGTTGCAGGCCACTTGAAACAGTGGAGTCAGCTAATCTCACAAGAAGTCTAATGATTAATTTTCGTGTGTCAACTTGACTAGGTTATGGTGCTGAATTGTTTGGTCAAGCAAGCACTGGCCCAATTACTTCTGTGAGGGTATTTGGTGGATTTAAATCCTTAGTCAGTTTATTGCATCTATAGCTGATTACATCTACAATTAAAAAAATAAAAATAAAAAAAAAGATTGCCTTCATGAATGAGAAAAATTGTATCCAATCAGTTGAAGGCCTTAAAAGGAAGAGTGGTGAATTCAACAGCCAGACAGAAGAATTTCTATGTCTACTTAAGCCCACCAGATTCTCCTAGGGAATTCAACATCACATTCATTAGAGTTTTCTCCTCTTGATTCTGTTTTTCTGGAGAACATTGACTAATACAAGGAGCTCTGGAGCTGGGGTGGCAAGTCAAAGATGACCTGAATTGAGAAACAGGGATGTGCTTTCTACCTTTAGATCAAATGGTTTCTAGGTGTGTGCTATACCTGGGGATAGAGGATAACTTTGGGCTCCCTTTACCCAAAATACCTAGTGGCCACTAAGAGCTACCCCAATCCATACCAAGGGTCACTTTCACTTCCCCAAGGCAATTACTGTGGAGGGAATCAACTGTGAGTGGATACTTCCAGAATCTGGTGGAATAAGTGCATTGATCAAGAATTCACTATAGGTAGGTTGCCCAGGGGCAACCAGAACTGATAGCCCAAAGCATGAGACATTCACTGCTAAAATTAAACTGTCCAAATCAAACCAGGATGGTTGTTACCTCTGTTCATGGTTAGGAAGACTAAACATCATTAAGATGTCTATCTTACCCAAACTGATATATAGATTTAACCCATTCCCAATAAAAATTAACACGGCATTTTTTACTGAATTGGAAATACTAACTATGAAATATATTTGGAAGGGTAAGAGGTCCCAAATAGCCAAAGACATACTGAAAAAGAAAAATGAAATTAGAGGAATCACACTACCTGACTTTAAAATGTACTAAAAAGCTACAGTGGTGAAAATTGCATGATATTGGCACAAGGATACTGATCAATGAAACCGAATTGAGATTTCTGATAAAGATCCTCACATATACAGTCATCTGATATTTGACAATGCCACCAAGCCCACTCAACTAGGAGAAAATTGTTTCTTCAGCAAATGGTTCTTGGAGAACTGGATATCCATATCCAATAGAACGAGAGAGGAACACCATCTCACACCTTATACAAAAATTAACTCAAGATGGATCAAAGATCTAAATAGAAGAGCCAAGATCATAAAGACCTTGAAAGATAATGTAGGGAAACATCTACAGGACCTTGTAATAAGAAATGATTTCATGAACTTCACACTCAAAGCATGAGCAGCAAAAGAAAAATTAGATAAATGGGACTTCCTCAAAATTAAAAACTTTGTACTTCAAAGGAGTTTTTCAAGAAAGTGAAGAGGCAGCCTATTCAATGAGAGAAACTATTTTGTAACCATACATCTGATAGGGACCTAATACCCAACATAAATAAAAAAATCATACACCTCAAAAATAAAAAGACAAACAACCCATTTAAAAATGGGCAAGTGATTTGAATAGACACTTCTCCAAAGAAGAAATACAAATGACTAAAAAGCACATGAAAAGATACTCAACATCACTAGCTATTACGGACATGCAAATCAAAACTACAATTAGACTGGTGGCTATTAAAGAAACAGAGGACTACAAGTGTTGGAGAGGATGTGGAGGAATGGGACCCCTCATCCACTGCTGGTAGGGATGTAGAATGGTGCAACCATTGTGGAGGACAGTTGGGCAGTTCCTCAGAAAAACTAACTATAGATCTGCCAAATGATCCAGCAATTCCACTGCTGAGTGTATACTCAGAATTGAAAGCAAGGACACAGATATACACACACCAATGTTCACAGTGGCATTGTTGACTATTGCCAAAAGTTGGAATCTATCCAAATGCCCAACAACTGATGAATGGATAAACAAAATGTGGTACAAACATACAATGGAATATTACTCAGCATTAAGAAAGTATACAGTCCTAACACACAGGACAACGTGGATGAACCTTCAGGACCTTATATTTAGTGAAGCAAGCTAGGCATTGAAGGACAAATATTACATGGCATCACTGATATAAATTAAGCAAACTGAGCTGACTCACAGAGATAGGTCAGGGAATTGAAAGGGAGAAGAAAGTTGTGAGTCAACACTCATATGGCTGAAATCTGACAAGGTGGAAGCATGTAGTTGTGCAGTAAAGGGACATGACAAGGGTATATTGATAGTATTGGGTTAAATGATGCAAGTTTGATGGGGGGGGCAGGGTAGGGAAGATGGGTTGGATTGTCCATGGAACTTGGGGGAGTGTTTTGGGAAGGAGCAGGTAGACACTGGAGATTGGGAGGTACTTGGTTGAAATTACAATGTTGTGAATGCTAATTTGGCAATATGAAAAGGAAGTGTTATTTTTTTAGGGTGTTGGATGGGATCATTCAGGCCAGCGTGCACCTGGGCCAGGCTTCTAGGGAGTGTGTGAGTGATCGTTTTGGCATAGTGTGTTGCATCAGTGGATAGAGATCCACATAATGAGCAGGAAGGTTTTGGAATTCAATCCTAGGGAGGCCCCCTATGTTCTCAAACAAAGGGACGAGAGTCACTTGAGAGCATCAGCAGTGCCTAATAGGGGAGGACAGACCAGTGTGTCAAGCCCTCAGTGAAGATGCATGTAACTATGAATCTTGCTGTTCAAGGAGTGAAGCCTGGTGGTCCCAGTGGGCCTGAAGGGGAGGGGTAGGGAGGAATAAAATCGATGGAACAGGGGCATTTTGGGACAATGGAAGTGTTCTGCAGGCCACATTAAATTTTATCAGATCTTATAAAAGTATGTGGTCCAAAATGTAAATCATAATGTTAACCATTGGTGATGGTTAGTAGCTGTGTTTCAATATTTGTGTGTCAATTGTAACAAATGTACCATGAACATATAAAATGTTATTGATGAGGGAAATGGGAAAAAGGGGAGGATGTTGGGTATATGGGAATACCTTGTATTCTGTACATGACTCTACTGTGACCTAAAACTTCTTTGAAGAAAAAATGAAAAAAAAAAAAAAAGACACTTGTGGTATAAATGGAAGAAATGTCACTGTACATACAGGACAACCATCTTACATTGATGAAAGGCAAAATGCAAAAAAAAATTTTTTTTTCAAATATTTTTTCACCATTTTTAATACTACAATTTTTATAAATATTATTCTATTTTTATTTTTTATTAATTTTTCTATATTTTACTTCTTATGTATAAAGCTATCATTACATTTTCTTATTAATTGTATGTGGCTATTTTATTATCTTCATTTTTGAAGAAGTTTTAGATCAAGAAGGGTTACAACTCTGGCAGAGGAACATCACTGGTGTGGGGTGTCATTGAGGGAGATACATTGGAGGAAGTTCACCTGGGTATACATATAAGACATATAAATGTGTTCAAATGCTCATGGGGCATTGTTAGGGTGGGTGGAGATTTATACAATAACCAAAAGAATATCAAATTCCCATCTGGGGGTGCTCTGCCACATTCTCTAATGGAACAAGAATGTCCCAAGTAGATGGGCAATGACTAGTGAAGGAGGATGGTCCTTTGATGGACACTTGACATTGATGACTGTGTTTATGAACCTTTATTCTTGAAATTGAAACTTAGCCTAGTGACACAGGTTGCCTAAGAGCTACCTACAGGGAACCTCCTTGTTACTCAAATGTGGCCTCTCTCTAAGCTGAATTCTGCATATAAAAGCCATAACTTCCCCCTAGCATGGGATATGACTCCCGGGGATAAGCATCCCTGGCACCGAGGGATCGCTACCAAGTACCAACAAACAAGGATTGTGGAAGGAAAAACAAAAAATCCCACCTTGACCAAAAGGGGGAAAAGTTAAAGACAAATGAGTTTGTATGGCTAAGAGACTTCAAATTGAGTCAGGAGGCCATCCCACAGATAGTACTTATGCACATCTCCACAGGAACTCATTTATAGCCAAAGTAGATACAACCCCAAACAGTGAAGCTTCTCAGGGATATGGAGACATCCAGACACTATAGCCAGGACAGAGAGCTCAGAAATTTGTCCCCTTCTCAGTGGGCCCTAATCTGGTATTTATGCTCCAAAGTGTGACTTGAGTTATACTTTGCAGTGGTTTCCCTATGCATGACTCTTCTGTCCTTCTATTTGAACCTATAATTAGGTTGTTTGTCCATATCTCCACTCCATGAATCCATTGAACTGGAGAGTAGGTGTTGCAACTCCTTTGCGATTCAGGGCTCAATTGGCACATGGACAGCCCAAAGATTAAAGTCTCTTGGATGTACACCTACCAACTCTAGTACTAATTATAGGTTCTTAAATTTGAGAAGTTTTAAGTTAACAAAACAATCATGCATACCATGGTGTGTACTTCTGTACATTGCCACACCATCAACACCATACATTATTATGACACATTTGTTACAAATGATGAAAGAACGTCATCATAATATTACTTCTTTCCATAGTCCATAGCTTATATTTGGTATATTTTTAAAAACAGATCAATTTTATTGATGCATATTAATAAAGCATGAATTCATCCAAAGTGTCAAATAAATGGTGTTCAGTGTAATCACATATTTGTACATTTATCACTTCATTCTTAGAGCACTTTCATTATTCCAATAATAACAATAATAAACAAAAAGAAATAAATTGCTACTTTTTTCCTTCTCTCTAGTATATTTGTATTTATATTTTGTAAAAACAGTCATATATGCAATATCACCCATATTCACGTTTTACATGAAGTTTTACTATATTATTCAGTTCCATGTTATAGTTTTTAGCTTTCCTTCTAGTAATAAACATGACTTTCCCTTTCAGCCACTCTCATACCCATATACTAACTCTGCTAGTTACAAACACCATTATATGCTTTCACCATTTCTATTCAGTTCCAAAGGTTTACAAGCAAACTTTTTACCAATTCTGCACAGATTAACCCTCAACTTTCCATTCTCTACCCTCTTTCTATTTTCTGCTGACCTATATTGTAATGATTAACTCCATGAGTTTACCCAATAGGGCAACCATACAGTATTTGTCCTTTTATTTATGGCTTGCTTCACTCAACATTATGTCCTCCAGATTCATCCATGTTGTCATATGTTTCACTAGTTCATTTCTTCTTACCACTCCATAATATTCCATCATGTGCATACACTATAATTTGTTTATCCATTCATCAGTTAATGGACATCTGGGTTGCTTCCAACTTTTAGGAATCATGAATAATGCTGCTATAAACATCGGTGTGCAGATGTCAGTTCATGTCTCTGCTCTCAGTTGTTTTGTGTGTATACCTAGTAATCATATTGCCAGCTTTCATGGCAAGTATTTATTCAACTTCCTTAGGAACTGCCAAACAGTCCCCCATAGTGGCTGTACCATTCTACATTCATACCAAGAGTGAATAAGCATTTCTATCTCTCCACATCCTCTCCAATATTTACATTTTTCCAACTTTTTAAAAGCAGCCAGTCTAATGGCTCTGAAATGATATCTCAGAGTAGTTTTTTAAGAATCAATTTTATTGATACACATTAATAAAGCATACAATTCCTCCAAGGTATACAATCAATAGTATTTGCTATAATCACATAGCTGTGCATTCATCATTTCAATCATTATTAGAGCATTTTCATTATTTCAATAGAAATAATAAACAAAAAACAGACAAAGAAACAAACAAGAAAATTCCTCACCTCTCAATCTCGCTATGCTTCCCCCCACTGTACATACCTGCTCTTTCTGGCTAATCTATCCAAAGTATAAAATCAATGACTTTTAGTATAATCACAATGTTGTACATTTATCATCTTAAAAATTCCAGAACAATTTTATTATTCCAAAAAGAAAGACTCCAAACTCCTTAGCATTTCTTCCTCAGACCTACATAAATAATCTTTCATCTTTATGAATTGATTTATACTTACATTTCGTGTAAATGGAATCATACAATATGTAGTACTCTGTAAATGGTCTCCTTCACTTAGTATGTCTTTTTGTCTGATATTAACATTGTGTAGTATTAACTTAATTTGTTCAACTTCAAGGAAAAATGGTCTTATATATGCAAATCTACCAATATTCATATTTCACATAATACATTTAGTTCATAATCGGGCAATCATGCAATGTTTTTCCTTTTGTGTCTAGCTTGCTTCGCTCAACATAATGTCCTCCAGGTTCATCCGTTTTCATATGTTTCATAACATGTGAAGATGAAACAACAAATATGAGTTATTGAGTCCCCTTGGTTGCTGGGAAGGGTTTCCCTCCCAAGATATTAAGCTGGGGTAACACCCCTGGCTCACTGCAGCTAACACAGGGGAACCCACATCTTCTTCTCTGCCAGCTGTTACAAGGGAAAAGGGAGAGGGAGTCAGGGGGATTTACTTCAGTGAATTCAGTCAGAAAAGCCCGCTTTGAATCTCTGCTCTGGAGATACAACACAGGAACAGAAGAAAGTGGAGACCAAAACAGCTCTGTGGAAAGGTGCATGGAAAAGCACCATCTGCTGGCTAGTCTGAAACTGCATGGACAAAAACTGTTTACGGTACACCATTATCACCATTAGACAGAAGATCTTGACAGAGAGTAAAGAAACAAAGACTTTGAATAATACATTAGAGGATCTGGACCTAATAGATATATATAGAACATTACACCCAAATACAGCAGGATATACATTCTTTTCAAGTGCACATGTACATTCTCCAGAATAAACTACATTCTAGGCCACATTACAACTCTCAATGCATTCAGAAAGATTGAAGTTATACAAAGTAATTTCTCTGACCACAATGGAAGGAAGCTGGATATCAGTAAGAGGCAAAGAACCAGATTAGGCACAAAGATATGGAATTTGAACAACAAACTCTTGGACAAACAGTGGGTCAAGGAGGAAATCACACAAAAAATTAGTAACTACCTTGAAATGAATAAAAATGACAACACAACATATCAAAACCTATGGGATGCAGCAAAATTGTACGGAGAGGGAAATTCATAGCCATAAATGCCTACATTAAAAAAGAAAGAGGTAAAAATCAAAGACCTAACTGCACACCTGGAGGAATTAGAAAAAGAATAACTAACTCCATAGGAAGTAGAAAGAAGGAAATAAAGATTAAAGCAGAACTAAATGAAATTGAAAATAAGAAAGCACTAGAAAAAATAAACAAAACCAAAGAGTTCTTTGAGAAGACCAATAAAATTGACAAATCCTTATATAGGCTAACAAAGAAAAAAAAGAGACAAGAAGCAAATACATAAAATAAGAAATGAGGAAGGAAATATCACCACTGATCCCACAGAAATAAAGAGAATCATAAGAAGATACCCTGAAAAATTGTATGCCAACAAGATGGATAATTTGGGGGAAATGGACAAATTCCTAGAAACACACAAGCAGTCTATATTGATGAAAGAAAACATTGAACTCAACAGACATATCACAACTAACAAGATAGAATTAGTTATCAGTAATCTCCCAACTAAGAAGACACCAGGACCTGATGGCTTCACAGCTGAATTCTACCAAACATTCCAGAAACAACTAACACCAATCCTGCTTAAACTCTTCCAAAAAATAGAAATGGAGGGAATATTCACTAACCCATTCTATGATGCCAACATCACCCTAATACCAAAGCCAAACAAATATGCCACAAGAAAAGAAAACTATAGACCTGTCACTCTAATGAACTTTGATGACAAAATCCTCAACAAAATACTTTCTAATCATATTCAACAACACATCAAACAAATTATACACTATGACCAAGTGTGTTTCTTCCCTGGTATTCAAGGATGGTTCAAAATAAGAAAACCAATTAATGTAATACACACATAAACAGATCAAAAGAAAAAAAAATCAAATGATTTTCTCTATAGATGCAGAAAAAGCATTTGACAAAATACAACATCATTTCCTGATTAAAAAAAAAAAAAAACTCTACAAAATATAGGAATAGAAGGAAAATTCTTTAACATGATAAAGGGTATATATGAAAAACTCACAGCGAACATCATATTCAATGGAGAATTCCCAAAAGCTTTCCCTCTAATATTGAGAACAAGACAAGAATGCCCACTTTCACCACTCCTATTTAACATTGTGTTAGAAGTACTTGCTTGAGCATTTAGACAAGAAAAGATATAAAAGGCATCCAAATTAGAAAGGAAGAAGTAAAAATTTCACTATTTGCAGACAACATGATCTTATACATAGAAAGCCATGAGAAATGAACAAGAAAGCTTCTAGAGCTTATAAATGAGTTCAATAAAGTAGCAGGTTATAAGATCAATGTGCAACAATCATTAGCATTCTTGTACACTAATAATGAGTAATCTGAGGAGCAAATCAAGAAAAAAAATCCCATTTACTATAGCAACTAAAGGAATCAAATAATTATGAATAAAGTTAACTAAAGATATAAATGACTTATACAAAGAAAATTACACTGCACTGTTGAAGGAAATCAAAGACTTAAATAAATGGAAGAATATTCCCTGTTCATGGATAGGAAGACTAAACATCATTAGGATATCTATTCTACCCAAATTGATATACAGATTTAACCCAATCCGATTAAAAATCAACACAGCATTTTTTACTGAATTGGAAAAACTAACTGTGGAATTTATCTGGAAGGGCAAGATGTTCCAAATAGCCAAAGACATATTGAAAAAGAAAAATGAAATTGGAGGAATAACACTACCTGACTTTAAAACATAATACAAAGCTAGAATGGCCCAAACTGCAAGGTAATGGCACAACATACATACTTATGGAAACCCTCTGATCTTTACATCTAAGAAATAGTTTGGAGGCCTGTTTCTTTGCCCTCACAGAGAAATCGCCACTATCAGTCCCTGCCATAAACAGGAACATTATTGCTTTGCTCTGTTAATCAGTTATCTTAGACCTTTGCTGCCACCTTATCTCCTATGTATATCACTAACTGTTTCTGTAATCTTGCTACCCCATTATCAGACTGGAATTCTTCTGATGTTATTTATGACCCCTCATGTGCATGATACCTGCCTGCTCCCCTGCACATACACCCTGACCTTTTGCTATGTGAAAATCTACAGAAACAAGTGGAGGATAGGGGGAAGACTTTGGGGGTGATTTTAAACTTTCAATAGAGCCCTAAAAATGGTAGTGAGGAAGATTGTTCTAGTGCCACATCAGGCTCAGTGGGAGCCAACAGCACCACTGGGGACATCATTGAAGGAGCATCCAGATCCAAAACAAACACCCTGGACATGCAGAGCTCAGGAACTGATGCACTACTACATGAGTTCCAAGAGATCTGGAAAAGAGAGAAATCCTTTGAGATCCTTAAGGAACATTATCAGAGGGACTATTCCTTAATTATGCAGACCTTACAGGAAGAGTGATATAGGTATAGGAATCAATGAGGCAATCTCTCTGGGCTTTGAGACCACAGCCCCTGGTGAAGAATGGGTGGCCTGGGAGAAGCTGGGGGGTCACACTTGACACAGTCCACCACACATCCTTCAGACTTTGGTGTGGAATCCCATTCTGTTCTACCTCTTGGATATCCTGGTGGTAGTGTTCAAGTTTCTTTTGTAGCTGGAGGATGGTTTGGTAGGATTGCTGGTTCTTTTTCTCAAAGACATGCTTGATGCAGCCTGCTTGTTGCTTGTCTGCACTACTGGAAAGCTTCAAGTACTCGGCAATGTTGTAATCCCAGGCTGTTTGCACAATCTTGATCTGTTCTGTGAGCTTCAGGATCTTCTGCTGCAGGTAAGAAACAGCAGCCTTTGTGCACTGAGGGTCTGGTGTTCCATCCACAGTCCATATGGATGCTGCCATCGGTGCTAGAGGCCACTGCACTGGAAATCTGTGCAAGGCTGCTTACTTCCAACCACTAGATCCATTCTGCAGTTGCCTCCTCTCCTGGTAGACATGCAGCAGCAGCACAAGCTTTTCCATCACAGCTGAGCTGATAGGAGCATCTGTCCTGGATGAAGACCTGGGCAGGCCTGACTGCATCACAGCTGCCATCTCCTGTTGATTTGAGGGCTTCTTTTCGGGGTCTCTGGCTTGCCCCACCTACTATGCAAGCTAGTCCCTCTCTTCATCTTGGGTGGCACTCGGGTCTGCTGCAGGACTTGATTCAGAGCAGTGGGGTGGGTGGAGACACCATCAATCTCAGCACATGTGTTCTGGCATTCCAGATCCATTTAGGTTCTGGCTCTGCCTTAATATGTTGTACATCGGGTAGAGACACTGATGAGCTCCTGGGCTGGTGCTGAAAGAGATGCTTCAGGTCTTGGCCAAACGCATTAATGTTCCCCAAAGCCTTGTGAGTCATTTTAGACAACTTTTGCTCTGAGTCTGTCTGCTTTCTGGCTCTGCATATTGAGGTTTGCCTCCTGGGTCTGGGTCCTCATATAATTGTTCCCTGCTGGAAGGCTCCATCAGTAGAGACATAATATGCTTATTTGCAAACTAAAAAAATTTTAAATACATCACATTCGTTAAGCATTTGCTTCCCTACACATGAAGCTGTAAAACAGAGGCTTCATGCCCATCTTCATCACTCTTCCTCAACTATTTCTAAGGTGTACAGAGATCCTGGTAGGAGAAGAGGCTGGGAGGAGATGAGCAGGTGGTGTCTCCACCAGGGCCTTCGCTTGAACTCAAGTCCTGGTTCCTGCCCCTGTGGCCGCCGTGCCCAGTCCCTCCCCCCAGCCCCACGCTCAAGCCTTTCCCCCGCAAAGCCTCAGCCACCACCACCACCACTGCAGCCTCAGCCCGGGGGCAGGAGCACAACGCACCTTGGCTGCTGCCCATAACCTCCGCCCCCGGCGAGGCGGAGGACAGCGCTGAGTCCCTTCACTTTTTTTTTTTTTTTTTAATATTTTATTTATTTTTATTGTGGGTAAAAATCAAAATTCTCACAATACATACAAACATTTGCAAAATTATATATAAATATATATGCATATATGTGTATTTGCTTACAAAAATGTTATTTATATATATATATACATATATTTTAAGAGGTGCTTAGATTACCCAAAATATTACACGGAACCCACTGGGATTCCCATGTTGCCCACCTCCCACACCTCTCACCACATCCCACTTTTAACTGATGAGTTTACCTCCTACTACATAGAGGAATTAATTGATCTGGAAAACTATCTCAAACTGAAGCAATTAATTTTCACCCCACAAATAAAGAATAATCTTCCTCAAGTCTCCAATAGTAGCTAGTAGTTCCTCAAAAATCCAGAAAGTAATCTTTAGTATGATATCTATCAATACTCATATATTCATTAACTTCAGTTACTTCTCTTCCTCTGTGCAAAGTAAAATTAAACTTAACAATCATCTCTACCCTGGCCATCCAATTTCTCTAAATGAATTTCTTTCTTTTTTACATTTTCGGTAAAGTTGAATTATTGAATATGTACTACATCCCCTTTACCAGCAACCTCTCCATATATTTTCCATCCATCTTTCATGATATATATTTTTTTATTTTTTTATAGTTTACATTGCATTTTATTTTTTTTTGATATGTAAATATATATGCATATATGTGTATTTGCTTACAAAAAAGTTATTTATATATATATATATACATATATTTTAAGAGGTGCTTAGATTACCTAAAATATTACACGGAACCCACTGGGATTCCCATGTTGCCCACCTCCCACACCTCCCACCACATCCAACACAAACATCTCCCACAGTGTGGCCCACCAACCTCAATGAACTTACACATCCTGGAGCCTTGCCACCAACCATAGACCACAGTTCACACTGTAGACCACACTCTCTCCCACTCAGTTATGAGTGGTGTGTGCTGATTTAAAATGGCCTGCATCCATTGCCACAACAGTACTCAGGACAGCCTCCAACTCCCAAAGAAGCCCCTGTATTTCAACTGCTCATCCCCTCCCTACCCAAAAACTGTCAAGTGGCCACTGGCTCCACCTCATTGTTATAATTTCTTGCATTGCAAGAATCACCATATGTGAGCAAGAGAATACCATCAAGTCCACTTTAGTCCATAGTTCTTCCCCCAATCCAGAGGCGACTGGGATGGTGATGTCCACTCCAACTCCAAGTGAGAGAGGGCTTATATCCCATGGATATGGTGGGTGGGATGATCCTGCCTGCAGATGTAGGCCCTCTCCATTCCCTGGGATGGCCATTTCCCATCGTTGTCTCCTCACCAGGTGACTTGGATGAGTCCATTGAGCTGTAGGGT
>JAKSZT010054575.1:3416385-3576074 GCA_026826555.1 Tolypeutes matacus
AAAAAAAAAAAAAAAGAAAAAAGAAGAAGGAAACAAGGGGGGTCAATTATACCCCTAGGGTCCAAGTGGATCCTTCCTGCCTACTTGTGTTTATCAATGAATTTCCCCACAGGGTTCTATATGCAGGTCCTGAAGCAGCTTTTAGCTATTAAACTAAATTAAAAAGAATTTATTTTTCAATTCTTGAGGTGACCTCACTTTTTTTTTTTTTTTTTTAGCTAAATGCAGGATCCAAAATAATTCCTCTTCTAGACTTACCCCCTTACGGAAGGGACCCTAGCTGGGCCCGTGGAAATTAATCAAGCACGTCCCACTTTCCGGACTGCCCAGGTTAGCTGAAACTCTGATGTTAGTCAGTGAAGATTGCTAAAGACGGCGGATTCCGCCCCTTCCGGCGCCGAGCTCCAGCGTCACTGGGCTGCTCAGTAAATCAGTTTGAGTGCAGATTCGCGTCTGCTCTCAGCCTGGTGCTGCTTCAGTTCGGCTTATCTGCTCCCCAAAGCTATGGGGCGGTGCAGGCAGCCAGATCGATGTCTAAAAATATAAAATACCCTTCCCTGTCTTCCAACCGAACCCTCCCTTTTTTGGGAAGTGTCCCTTCCTCCTGGCTCCGCAGCGGCCCGGGTCTTATCCCTGGGTGGCTAGGGAGATCAGCTCCGTTCCCCGACCAAAATCCCCTCTCCGGTTCACCGGGTGCTGACTAGCTTTTTGCTCTGCTCACACAAGGTCCAAGGGGCGCCAGGCAGCCAGCTCCCCAGAAAATAAAACTTTTTCGCCCCCGCCCGCGGCTCCAAATGGCCGTTTTATTTTTTATTTCCGTAACCGCGGGGCTCAGCCGCCTGTGCCAACCTCCACCGGCAGCCTCAAAACTCACAAATCTCCACCGTTCGGTCCACGCCGCCGATCCACGCAGAAAGATGTCCCAAGCCTCTCACTCCACGCGTGCACAGCACAGACCCCCGGGCAGGACCCCGTCCCCAATCCGCCTTGCTCTGGGAGCTTGCAGTGTGCGCCCTCCTACACTAACGCCATCTTGCCCCCTTTTCATCTTTCATGATTTAAACACATTATCTTACATTTTGAAACCCAAACCACATCTGAAACTATGTTCTCCCAGCTCCTGTCCATTTTTATCCTCTTTACAATCTAAAGTACATCGCCATCTACATCTAGTTACCATTTTCTCACATCCCCTCACCCTGTGAATTTCTAATATAACTTATGATTTCACCATAAATAAATATGATTAAGATCACCAGTGATCTCCTCAAAATTAAATCCAATGGATTTCATTATTTGGGATGAAATTAGAATTGGAACATGAATTCTTTCGGGGAACTTTGTTTTTCTTGGGATTTTTTTAATATCTGAGGCTCTTGACTATCTTCAACCTATTATAGTTACTCCTTCCCAATGTCCTCATCAAGAAATTTTAAAGCAATACTTTTGAAGCATCTCAAAATCAAAGGTTACATAATGTCTTGGAAATCTCATGCATTTCTTTAATTCCTTCCATTTTTGCCAAACCTCTTCTGTGCTGTGTTCAAAACTATTGCCTGGATTTTATTTCTAAGCACACACTCTGCTCATGTGTGTTAAATACCTCTAAACTGAAAAACATCTCAAACTGAAGCAATTAATTTTCACCCCATAAGTAAAGAAAAATCTTCCTCAAGTCTCCAATAGTAATTAATAGCTCCTCAAAAATCTGGAGATTAATATTTGATACACTCTTTCAGAACCACACAAACACAAAGGAGCATGATGTTATCTCTACGTTGAGCATTACTGTCAACTTTCATTCCTACTCTAATCTCTACACACACATTTTTACCACACACTCATTTTCCTACATTCTCATATGAATGACAATTCCTCAGATGTCCATTCTCTGAATTTTACCCCAAGTTAGCCTTCCCTTTCTTCTCTCCATTGGTATAATTATGACTCTACTATTCTTTCAGGTCACTCATCAAATATGTCAGGGTACATTTATCAGTTTGTTCATATCTTTCTTTACTGCATGTCTGCCCCATGAATTAATTTCACAAAAATAAAACTCTGTGATAATAAGGTGAAACAAGTATCACTTTGACCATTACTTATGGAATATAACCCAGAGAAATTCCATATGCGCAATAACTTGACCTTCTGTGCAGTTAAGATTAAACAATTACTTTGTGCTTAATAACTAACTTATCAAATTAAGGATGTGTATTCCTCCACCACCCAAATATATGTTAAAGTTAATATATTGATGTTTTGACTTGGAGTGTGGTTACCACACTCAAGAACTCAGGACTTTGATGGTTTTCTATTTTTCTATAAAGTCCATAACCTCATCAATCATATACTCCAAAACACACACCCTGCTTAATTTGGATACAAACCAACACGTATTTATATATCTTTAACACACTTTTCCTCTCTAATTAAGTCATGTAGATGCATATAAGGAAAAGAGATTCTGTCCTGTATTTCTTTCATTTTTCTAAGTGCCCCAAAGCAACCCACATATCCAGAAATATTACTTTTTTATTGTTTTAAGTGGTACTTGTCAAAAAAGTATGATTCTCGTATACAATTTTGAGAGTAAAAAGGGGCTTTTAAAAAAATATCCTGATCTATTGAAATAAGCTAAAGAACTTATAAAAGTACATTATTCAGTCTGCTCCTAAGTAAGGTAAAGATTTGGGGTGGGATCAGATTTTCTCAAAGTGTGTTCTTAGAGACATTGGTCTTTCAAGGCCCTTAATGGAAAAAAAAAAAAAAATAGGTGCTGTGGGCTCATGGAGCGAGACGCTTGGGACATCTATCTGGAGGCAGGTCGATGTTGTGGATGGCTCGATAGAGATTCATGGGTTTAAACCCTGCCCGTGGAGGTTAACACAGACCACTTAGCCCCACCCTCAGGGAAAAAAGCTGTTTTGAGGTGAGACTCCCGCCAGCAATCTGGTGTGAGGGAGTGTTCTCCGAGAGTGGTAGGGTTCTGCAAAGGGTTGAGAGGGGTTTCCTTTCTGTGGATTTGGCTGCCTGGAACCCCTTGCAGCTTTGGGGAACAAAATAGCTGGCTTGAATCATCACTAGGTAGAAGGGAGTGGCAAATCTGCTGAGGAAGTTGATTTGCCCAGCTGCCCAGGGATAGGCCCCAACTCCCGCCTTGGGCAACCCAGTGAGAGGGAGCATTCTCTGAGACTGGGAGGGTTCTGACAGAAGGTAGAAAGGGGTTTCCTTTCTGTGGATTTGGCAGCCTGGACACCCTCATATCTTTGGAGAGCAGATAAGTTGGCTTGAAGCAGTGCCAGGCTGAGGGGAGAGGCGAATCTGCTAAGGAAGCCCGATTTACCCAGCAGCCTGGTGACACTGAGGCTTGGCTCCAGAGGGGGAGGAGTCAGCCAATTTTATCATTCTGAATGGACAATCATCAGAGCTTCAGCTCCCCTGGGGAGGCCAGGAAGTGGGAAGTGCTTGATTAGTTTCCATGAGCCTAGTTAGGGTTACATAGATGAAGGGGGTAGTCTAGGAGAGGATTTCTTTTGGGTCCCTTATTTCACACACACACACACACAAAAGAATACAGTCACCTTAAAAAATAAAAAATGAATTTTTCTTTTTATTTTAGTTTAATATAATTGATTGATAAACACAAGCAGGCTGAGAGATTCCACAAGGGCCCAAGAAGGAGCATTGTTCTTCCTTAGATTTGTTTGACTGCTTGCTTTTGTGGTTGTTTGGTATTTCTCTGTTTATCTGTTGTCTCTCGCTTTCTTTCCTCTTTCTTCACCCCTCCCCTTCTTTTTCCTTCCATTTTTTTTTACTTTTTAAAATTAGGTGCTGCTAGCTTGTCTCTTCTTTGCTGTGCTTCATCTTCAGTGATTTTCCATTCTCTGTCTATATTGATTTTGTATCCCAAGCTATCTCTTTTCCTTCCTTCATCATTTGTCCTTCTGCTTCCTGTTGTGGTTCTTACATACCACATTTTTTCATTAGCCCACAACTTAAGGATGTCAATTTCTATTCTATCTATTCTGTTTTATTCTTTTTTTTATTAATAATAACTTTTTCCTTTCAGCCCTTTCTTTACTCTTTCTCTCTCCCCTCATCATTTTAGCTTTCTAAATCATTATATATACATCCCTCTATTTGGTTTCCTAGTCCATTGTAGATACTCTACTTTTTTCCCTATTACTCTACACTGCCCACATGAGCTAAATATTCATTTCACTAAGTCTTATACAGCCCCTTTTCTAACTTATCAATATTACTATTATCCTTCTTCCTTTCTCACATCTTTTGATTGCTCTGGCCCTAATCTTTTGCCTTCAAGGGAACATAGAAAGAAGCAAGGGAATAAAATAAGAAGAAGAAGTGTCAAAGAGAAAACTTAACATGCACACAGAGCCACCAAGGAAATAAAACTCTAGAATAGAGAAAGAAGCTAATCAACTGAAAAAGCCCATCAGGATAAAATGATAACTAAAGGCCAACAAAACAATACAAACCACACTGAGAAACAGAAAGACACGGGCCAGTCCAATGAACAAACTAAAAACAAGGAAGTGATGCAGAACATCAAACAACTAATCAAAGCTTTCCAAACAAATATCATGGACCAACTTAATGAAGTGAAGGAAGAGATTAAGGATATTAAGAAGACACTGGGAGAACATACTGAAGAAATTGTAAAAATACACAAAAAGATAACGGATATGATGGTGATCAATGGCACAATCCAAGAAATCAAAAAGACGCTGGATTCACATAACAGCAGATTTGAACAGGCAGAAGAAAGAATTAGTGATGTGGAAGCCAATACATCTGTAATCAAAAAGATAGTAGAACAGATAGACAAAAAGATAGAAAAAATTCAGCAGGGAATCAGGGATTTAACTGACAACACAAAATGCACAAACATAGGCATTATGGGCATCCCAGAAGGAGAAGAGAAGGGAAAGGGAATAGAAGGAGTGTTAAAGGAAATAATGGCTGAAAACTTCCCAACCTTATTGAGAGAGATGGATGTGCAGATCCAGGAAGCACAGGCACCCCAAATAGTATAAATTCCAACAGGCCAACTCCAAGACATATACTTGTCAAAATGTCCAATGCACAAGAAAAAGGGAAAATACTCAAGACAGCAAGAGAAAAGAGAACCATCACATACAAGGGAAGCACAATAAGATTAACTGCTGATTCCTCATCTGAAACAATGAAGGCAAGAAGACAGTGGTATCACATAGTCAAAGTACTAAAACAAAAAAATTCCAGCCATGAATTCTCTATCTAGCAAAACTGGCATTCAAAAATGATGGAGGGTTCCAACTATTCACAGATAAACAGAAATCAAGAGAGTACGCCAATGAGAAACCTGCACTTCAAGAAATACTAAAGGAAGTTCTACAAGTTGAAAGGAAAACTCAAGGGAGAGAATTGGAGGAGAGTTTAAAAACAACTAAAAAGACAAAAACAGAAACAAAACAACATATGACGTACATTAATCCAAAGAAAATATGGCTGAAGTAAGAAAGTTATTGCGAGTAATAACACTGAATGTTAATGGATTAAATTCACCACTCAAGAGACACAGATTGGCAGAATGGATAAGGAAATATGATTCATCTATATGCTGTCTAAAAGAAACCCACCTTTCACCCAGAGATTCAAGGAGGCTGAAAGTGAATGGATGGAGAACAATTTTCCAAGCTAACAATAGCCAAAAAAGGGCAGGAGTAGCTATTCTAATATGAGACAAAATAGACATTAAATGCAAAACTATTGTAAGAGACAAAGATGGACACTATATATTAGTAAAAGGGATAATCTCTCAAGAAGAGAGAAAAAATAAACATTTATGCACCTAATCAGGGTGCCTCAAAATACATGAGGCAAACTCAGGAAAAACTAAGTGGAGAAATAAATGCCTCTACAATTATAGCAGGGGACTTTAATACACAATTATCATCATTAGACAGAACATCTAGACAGAGAATCAATAAAGAAACAAAGACTCTGAACAATACATTAGAGGATCTAGACTTAATAGACATATACAGAACACTACACCCAAATACAGCGGGATTTACATTCCTCTCGAGTGCACAGGAATCATACTCCAAGATAGACCACATGCTAGGCCACAGAACAACTCTCAATGAATTCAGAAAGATTGAGATTATTCAAAGTAATTTCTCTGACCACAATGAAATGAAATTTGAAATCACAAACGGCCAGAGAAACAGATTAGGCCCAAAGATATGGAAGTTAAACAGCACACTCTTAGACAAACAATGGGTCAAGGAGGAAATCTCTAAAGAAATCAGTAACTACCTTGAAATGAATAAAAATGACAACACAACATATCAAAACCTATGGGATGCAGCCAAAGCTGTCACGAGAGGGAAGGTCATAGTTATAAATTCATATATTAAAAAAGGAGAAAGAGCTAAAATTGAAGACCTAACTGCACACTTGGAGGAATTGGAAAAACAACAACAAACTAAATGTAAAGGAAGTAGAAAGAAGGAAATAACAAAGATTAGAGCAGAACTAAATGAAATAGAGAATAAGAAAGCACTAGAAAAAAATAAACAAAACCAAAAGCTTGTTCTTCGAGAAGATGCAGATGACATGATCCTATACATAGAAAGTCCTGAGAAATCCACAACAAAGCTTCTAGAACATATAAAGGAGTTCAGTAATGTCACAGGCTATAAGAACAATGCTCAAAAATCAGTAGCATTTCTGTACACCAATAACGAGCAATCTGAGGAGGAAATTTTTAAAAAATACCATTTACAATAGTAACTAAAAGAATCAAATACCTAGGAATAAATTTATCTAAAGACGTAAGGGACTTATATTCAATGCTACACAATACTGTTAAAGGAAATCAAAGAAGTCTTAAATAAATGGAAGAATATTCCCTTTTCATGGATAGGAAGACCAAACATAATCAAGATGTCTATCCTACCCAAACTCATCTACAGATTCAATGCAATCCCAATGAAAATCACCTCTGTATTTTTTAAGGAAATGGAAAAACTAACTACAAAATATATTTGGAAAGGTAAGAGGCCCTAAATTGCCAAAAAGCTGTTGTGAGAGGAACATTCATAGCCATGAATACATATATTAAAAAGAAGAGAGAGCTAAAATTGAAGACCTAACTGTACACTTTGAGGAAGTGGAAAAACAACAACTAAACCTAAAGGAAGTAGAAAGAGGAAATAACAAAAATTAGAGCAGAACTAAATGAAATAGAAAATAAGAAAGCAGTTGAAAAAATAAACAAAACCAAAAGCTGGTTCTTCGAGAATATAAAAAAAAATGGACAAACCCTTAGCCAGACTAACAAAGAAAATGAGAAAACAGATGCAAATACACAAAATATGGAATGAGCAAGGGGATAGCACTACTGACCACACAGAAATAAAGAGTATCATAAGAGGATACTTTGAAAAATTATATGCCAACAAGAATGATAATTTAGAGTAAATGGACAAGTTTCTAGAAACTTACAAAAAGCCCACATTGATGAAAGAAGAAATTGATGAACTCAACAGTCCAATTACAAGTAAAGAGATAAAGTCAGTCTTCAAAAACCTTCCAACTAAGAAGAGCCCAGGACCAGATGGCTTCACAGCTGAATTACACCAAACATTTTGGAAAGAGCTAACACCAATTCTGCTTAAGCTCTCCCAAAAAATAGTAGAAGGAATATTGCCTAACTCATTCTATGATGCCAACATTACCCTAATACCAAAACCAAACAAAGATACCACAAGAAAGGAAAATTACATACCAATTTCTCTAATGAACCTAGATGCTAAAATCCTCAACAAAATACTTGCTAATCACATTCAACATATCAAAGAATTATACACCATGACCAAGTGGGTTTCATCCAGGGTATGCAAGAATGGTTCAATATAAGAAAATCAATTAATGTAATACACCACATAAACAGATTGAAAGAAAATAATCACATGATCATCTCTATAGATGCAGAAAAAGCATTCGACAAAATACAGCACACTTTCCTGATAAAAACACTGCAAAAGACAGGAATAGAAGGAAACTTTCTGAATATGATAAAGGGTATATATGAAAAAACCAAAGCTAACATCATCTTCAATGGTGAAATCCTAAAAGCCTTCTCTCTGACATCGGGAACAAGACAAGGATGCCCACTATCACCACTCCTATTTAACAATGTCTTAGAAGTACTTGCTTGAGCACTGAAGCAAGAAAATGATATAAAAGGCATCCAGATTGGAAAAGAAGAAGTGTAAATTTCATTATTTGCAGATGACATAATCCTATACGTAGAAAGCCCTGATAAATCTACAACAAAGCTTCTAGAATTTATAAAGGAGTTCAGTAATGTTGCAGGCGATAAGATCAATGCTCAAAAATCAGTAGCATTTCTGTACACCAAAACAAGCAATCTGAGGAGGAAATTTTAAAAAAATACCATTTACAATAGTAAATAAAAGAATCAAATAACTAGGAATAAACTTAACTAAAGATGCAAAGGACTTATATACAGAAAAGTACACAACATTGTTAAAGGAAATCAATGAAGACTTAATAAAATGGAAGAATATTCCCTGTTCACGGACAGAAAGACTAAACATCATCAAGATGTCTATCCTACCCAACTCCTCTACAGATTTAATGCAATCCCAATAAAAATCTATAGTTTATTTTTTAAGGAACTGGAAAAACTAACCACAAAATATATTTGGGAAGGTAAGAGACCCCGAATTGCCAAAGACATATTGAAAAAGAAAAATGAAGTTGGAGGTATCACATTACCTGACTTTAAAACATACCACAAAACTACAGTGAACAAAACTGCATGGTATTGGCACACGGATAGACCTACTGACCAATGGAACCTAATTGAGAGTTCTGATATAGATCCTCACATATACAGTCATCTGATAATCGACAAGGACACCAATCTCACTCAGTTGGGAGAGAATGGCCTCTTTAACGAGTGGGCTTGGAGAACTGTATTTTCATATGCAAAAGAATGAAAGAAGAATACCATCTCACACCTTATACAAAAATCAACTCAAGATGGGTCAAAGATCTAAATATAAAAGCAAAAACCATAAAGACCTTGGGAGATAATGTAGGGAAGCATCTACAGGGCCTTGTAATAGGAAATGGTTTCATGAACTTCACACCCAAAGCATGAGCAGCAAGAGAAAAAATAGATAAATGGGATCACCTCAAAATTAAAAACTTCTGCACCTCAAAGGAAGTTATTAAGAAAATAAAAAGGCAGCCTACCAAACGGGAGAAAATGTTTGGCAACCATATATCTGATAGGAGCCTAATATCCTGCATATATAAAGAAATCCTACACCTAGAAAATAAAAAGACAACCCATTTTAAAAATGGGCAAGTGACCTGAAAAGACCCTTCTCCAAGGAAGAAATACAAATGGCTAAAAAGCACATGAAAAAATGCTTGACATCACTAGCTATTAGGGAAATTCACATCAAAACTACAATGAGATACCATCTTACACCCATCAGAATGGCAGCTATTAAAAACACAGCATACTGTAAGTGCTGGAGAGGATGTGGAGGAATAGGAACCCTCATCCACCACTGGTGGGATTGTGGAATGGTCCAGCCACTGTGGAGGACAGTTTGGTGGTTCCTCAGAAAACTAACAATAGATCTTCCATATGATCCAGTGATTCCACTGCTGGGTATATACCCAGAAGAATTTAAACAAAGACACGAACAGATATGTGCACATCAGTGTTCATAGCAGCATTGTTCACAATTGCCAAATGTTGGGATCAACCCAGGTGCCCATCAGCAGATGAATGTATAAACAAAATGTGGTACATACATACAATGGAATATTACTCAGCTGTAAGAAGGAGTAAAGTGCTAACACATGGAATAACATGTATGAATCTTGAAGACCTTATGTTGAGTGAAGCAAGCCAGGCATTGAAGGATGAACGGTATATGACCTCACTGATTTGAATTGAGGAAAGTGAGCAATCTCTGAGAACCATTGTCTAAAAGATAGGTTAACAAGGGAGAGAAAGAGAAGAGTAGGTTGTGAGCCATCACCCATATGGACATAATCTATGGAAAAGTGATAGTGTATAGTTGCATATTAAAGGATAGGACAGGTGGGTAGTGATATTACTGGGTTTGGTGGTGCAGGGTTGACAGGTGGGTAGATTAGGAAGGGCAGGGTAGAATACCCAGGGCATGTAACTATGAATCTTGTCATCCCAATGAGTCAAGACAAGGGAGTGTCATGTGCCCCAGTTGGATGGGGAGGAAGGAACAGAAAAGATCAAATGGAGTATTTAGTGGTCATGGGAAATGTTTTTCATTACCTTACAGTAATGGACACAGGACATGGTAAATATCATCAAAAATTATTAAACTCTACCTTCTAAATTGTAAACTATACTGTAAACCATTGATATGTTTCACTATTTGTATAACAGTTATAACAATGCTTCCATCCACATAAAAAAGGTTTAATATGGATTAAGGAAAGGGGAAGGAGGTTTGGTATATGAGAGTCTCTAGTATTCTGTGTGTGACTTTGCTGTGACCTAAAACTTCTTTGAAAATTAAATGAAAATTTAGGAGACACTCGGAAATGAGAGGCGGAAGGTGCCACGGTACAGACTGGACACCCGATAATGCAGTGATAAAAGGAAAAAAGAAATAATAAAAAAAATTTTTGTTGTTTTTTCCCATTTTTTGAGTGTCCCAATCTGTTAATTATAATTTATTTTTAGTTCTTTTTTTCTTAGTTTCCATGTATTTTATCTCTTTCATTTAAGCTTATCATTATTATTTCATTTTCCTATTAATTATATTTGGTTATTATATGGGCTTCATCTTCAAGGAAGGTTTATATCACAGAAGGGTTTACAATGGGGGCTGCAAAGGATCATTGTGGGGGGTGTCTGGGATGGGGGAGTCATGGGAGGAAGTTACGTGAAAGATAGACAATATTGTTCAAAAGATCAAGGGATGGGGCATGGTCACGGTGGGTAAACAATCACTCAATTAATGAGGGAATACTGAATTCCCAGCCTGGAGAGCTCTGCCACAATCTCCAAGGGAGCAGCAGCAGTCCCCCGAGTGCAGGAGCAGTATCTGGCAAAAGAGGATGGTCCACTAATGGGTTCTTGATATTGATGACTAGCCTTACGAGTCTTTGCTCTTGTAATTGAAACTTAGCCTTCTGTTATGGGGTGCCTAAGGGTTGCCACCTGAGAGCCTTCTTGTTACTCAAATGTGGCCTCTCTCTAAGCCAAACTCAGTATATGAATGCATTACCTTCCCCCCAGCATGGGGCATGACTCTCGGTTATGAGCCTCCCTGGCAATGAAAGATTAATTCCAAGTGCCAACTGGCAATATGACTGGAAAAAGCTTTGAATAAAAGGGGGAAAAGCTAAAGACAAATGCGTTCATATGGCTAAGAGACTTCAAAGTGAGTCAGGAGGTCATCCCTCAGGTATTGCCTACGCACACCTCAGTAGGATCTCATAGTGCACAAAAGTGGATATCACTCCCGCACAAAGGGGCTCCTGAGAGCTCTGGAGACACCAAGGTCCTGTATAAGGGGGGTTAGCTCCAGAGATTGATGCCTTATCAGTGGGCTCTGCTTTGGAATCTGTGCTCCTGAGAGTGACAGAGTTGGACTCAAATAAGTCCTCTCTGCACATGGTCCATCGGTCCCTTTTATTAAAACATATATGTGATGCTGGAGTTTGTAGGTGTACTTCCAGAGACTGGAGTCTCTAGCCTCCCCATGTGCCAGCTGTGCCTGGAATCTCAGTGGAGCTGCAATTCCTACTCTACAGCTCAATGGACTCATCCAAGTCACCTGGTGAGGAGACGATGATGGACAACGGCCATTCCAGGGAATGTAGAGAGCCTGCAACTGCAGGCAGGATAATCCCATCTACCGTATCCATGGGATATAAGCCCACTCTCATTTGGAAATGGAGTGGACATCACCATCCCAAACTCCTCAGGATTGGGGGAAGAGCTATGGACTAGAGTGGGCTTAATGGTATTCTGTTGTAGACATATTGTGATTCAAGCAATGGAAGAAATTATAACAGTGTGGTGGAGCCAGTGGCCACTAGACGCTTTTGGGGCAGGGAAGGGAAAAACAATTGTAATACAGTGGCTTTCTCAGGACTTGGGAATTATTCTGAGTGACATTAGAAGGACAGATATAGGCCATTTTACATGAGCATATACCATACAGAACTGTGTGGGAGAGACTGTGGTCTACAATGTGAACTATGGTCCATGATTAGTGGCAAAGCCCCAGGATGTGTATAGCCATTGCAGGTGATGAGCCACACTAATGAAAGATGTTTATGTGGGATGTTATGGGAGGTGTGGGAGGTGGGGAACATGGGAATCCCTATAATTTTTGTGTAACATTTATGTAATCTAAGCATCTTTTAAAATAAAATTTAAAAAGTACTTTATTCATTTTATTCATTATCAGGGCATTGCCAAGAGTAAATTGACCAGGGAGGTGCTTGTGGGACTCCTTCAGCTTATGCAGCCAGGTGGGGTGTTGTGTCCCTTTGCTTCTAGACAGCCCTGGTCTTGCAGGATTCTCATTACCAGTCACCTGGATAGACCCAGAGCCTATGGGAAGTCAGGCAGACTTTCCTAGGTATAAGGGGACCTGTATCACCTGAAGCCTTACTTTCCTCCAGCTGAATCACCTGACGCTATGTCCCAAAGTTCCTGTGACATCTCCCAAGCTATCCTCTGTATTCTTTCAGGGCCTGCTGGGGAAGATCACGAGATCTGAGGTCTCTGGTGTGGATTGTGTTTCTGTCCCTCCAAGAACTGAATGTGTGACTGTAACAGAAAGATTTAGAGTACAACCTCTTTGATAAAATAGTGATAATGATATTATCAAATTCATCATTTTGTCATGAAGATTAAATGACAGAATATCTGTATAGTGTTTAGATGGTGGTGGACATACAGTAAGTCCTCTGTAAGTGTTCCATGCTACTACTTATCCCTAGACCAAAGGTAAGCCCTGTCCTTCAATACTGGCCTTTAGCCACTCCTCCAGGATGAGACAACTGAGCATTTTGGGCTGCTCCAAATCCAGAGGGATGTAGCTACTGCCTGGCAGGACTGTTTTAGGGTTCCAGAGTTTCCAGGGCCAATCATGGTTCAAACTGTGTCCACATAAGCTAACTAGGAGACAGGTTAATATGAGCTCAAATTCCTTTTTAATTGGCTAGGGGAAATGTGAGAGTAAGGTTGAACATGTAAGAAGGGAGGGGAGAGGTAGAGATGTGGAAAAGTGGTGGAGGGGACCAGGTGATTCTGTGTACATAGATTTGCTGATTGAGGCCCTCAAGGCTATTGGCTGGGTCCTAGCCCCTGTGGCAGGAAATCCAAAGTAGGGCTCTAGGATTCCTCACAGCCTGTCCCAATTCAGGAACAACTGGCTTGGATTCCCTGCTCTGGATAGTCAATTCCAGGGATCTCACTAATCAGTGACAGAAACTGGACAATGAAGCATGTTGCCATGGAAACAACAATGCCACAGTCCTGCCAACAGATTCCTTGCTAATTTGCATAGTGTATACCATTTCCTGAGCAAACAAGGTGCTTATTGGCTGGACTTTTTGTTCCTCTCACTCTCCAAGCAGTGTTATTGGCCTACAAGGCAGATGTTCAAGGTCTGACCACTTGCCCTATCTTCTGGCACTCCAGAAAAAGGGGTGTTAATAAAAGGAGGCTGAATCAGGAAGGTCCACTTCTATGATCCCCTTATGCTATATTACTGCTCATTGATGATGATCCTGGTCCCCTAAGAGCTCTGAGGAAGGTGTACACTGAGATTAATGTTTTCATGCCTGCTAACACAATGTGCTGCCATAGATTGTGAGTCCTCTGATGGACCTGGGCAAAGTAAGTTGAAAACCTTCTGGAAAAGACTCACCATTCTAGATTCCATTAAAAAACATTTGTGAATCATGAGAGGAGGTAAAAATATAAATATTAACAGGTGTTTGGAAAAAGTTGATTCCAAACCTCATAAATGATTTTGAGGACTTCAAGACTTCAGTGGAGGAAATAACTGCAGATTTGGTAAAAATAGCAGAACTCGAATTAGAAGTGGAACCTGAAGATGTGACTGGATTGCTGCATTCTGATGATAAAACTTTAACCAATGAGGAGTTGAGCTTATGGGGCATGTTCTTTTATCCATTCTGCCAATCTCTGCCTTTTGGTTGGAGAATGTGGTCAGTTTATCTACCCCAATTTAGACATGGTTTTAATCTTAATCTGTATCCGTGTAGGTGTGAACCTATTCCAAGTGAGACCTTATGAAGATATTATTTTTAGTCAAGGAAAGGCCCACAGAACTGATGGTGGGTCTTAAGTCAGATTACTGGAGGCCTCAAATGAAGAATGCCATGGGGAGAAGTAGGAAGTTAGCAAGATCCCAGAGAAGAAAGGAGTAGACATTGCCATGGGAAGCTAGGCTGGGATACAGGTTAAGGAACCTCAAGGATTGTGGCAAGCCAGCACCAGAAAGCTACTGAACCCAGGAAAAAACAAGTCTTCTATCCTCTAAAACAGTGAAACAATAAATTCACATTGTTTAAGCCAACTCATTGTGTGGTATTTGTCATAGAAGCCTGGCACACTAAAATGGAACTGAATCAAGTTACATTTAAGGTAATTAAAACAAGGCAAGACTTACTTCTACCATTTTATTAATTGTTTTCTATAAGAAATACTTTTTTGGTCCCTCCTTTTCTCCATTATTTTCTTCTTTTTTAATATGACCTTTAATATTGAGCCATTATAAATCACTTCTCATGATTAGAACAACTAAATGACTGAACAGAGCTCCACCACAATGAAATCTTGAACTTAAAGCAAGAATTGGTCAGCCTGGAAGAGAAAATCCCCTTTCAGCCCTCTGAATATGCTTGGACATCCAGGAGGCCCTGAAGGCATGTCAGCCCCACATCTCCATGATGGAGCTACAGCAGCAGGTGGTGCATCTGGAAGGACTTGAGAAAGCCAACTGCCTGGAGCCTTCTGGGCAAACTCTTCAACACCCTTCTGGCCATGATGGTGGTCCTTTATGTCTTTGTCTCTACAGTGGCCAACTGCATGGTTGCCCTCATGAAGGCTCACAATAGGACATTCAGCAGTTTATTCCTCATGGTTTTCATTGCCTGTCTCTGGAAGCACTGGAATGCCCTCTTTAGCTATGTGGAACATTTCTTTTCATCCCCCAGATGATGTTGGTATCAGAAGGCAGTTGCTCCCTAACCCTCTGGTGAGTGTATGCAGCAAAGAATTAGACAACTTACCTACTCCAAAGTTTTCTACAACTACAAAAGAGTTGAGTGAATCTGTTTACTTTTAGAATAATGTTTTTTCTTCAAGAAATGTAATTGCAATAGTAATTTTTAGATTTTATCCAAGAAGAATTTTAGGCAAAAATCATGGATCATTTGTTTGTAGCATAGTTTTCCTTGGGATGCCAATTTTAAAACAGTCCAGCAGTCTGGAGCACACTGAAGGACATTCTAAATTGTGGCTTCAATGACTGCACTAAACCCTCTGAAAAGATGAGAAAACCTGATTAGGGCAAACCAGTTCAGCCTAGCCCTCTGCCTTGACTGTGCTCACCATCTTTCCCCCTCCACATTCTATGTCTGAATTTTTGGATTCAGGTGGATTTTCCTTGTCTGTGGAAGAACACATGGGTCTCTCAGACTTTCTCACCCAAGTTGGCCACTCATGGTAACACTGGAAGTACGATCACTTTTGAACCTGATCCCTTAACCTCTGCTACAATACAGAAGTGAGAGGATCATGCCCCCCAGAGTCACTGCACAGCCCTACTACAGTATTTTGAAGCAGGCCTCTAAATACTTAATTTTAAGAAAAAATCTTTGTCTACAATTTTAAGATTTTTAAATATGTGTATAGCCACCAATTTAAAAACAAAAAACCCCAAACAGTATACTTGAAGAATGTAATATTCAAACTCTTAGTGCTTCCTTATGGTTTATAGTAGGATTTAAAAATTATTTTTATTATTATTATTGATGGTTTTTTGGGGGGCAGGGTTGGGAGGGTCTTTTACTTTTCCTTTATAATAAAGAAGTGATGTTTTTAAATGGAAAAAAGTGAAGGGATAGGGGAGAAAAAAGATTCAAAGGCAATGATTTGTGAATAGAAGAATGGTTTAATTTCCAAAGCACAGTACAATTTCCAATGTATGCAAAAGCCATTGAGTATTTATGACTGTATTTTAACCAGGATCAATAATCATGTGCTGTGTCAAATGAAGCCATGGAATACGCAGGTATTTAGAGTCACTGGGGATTGGGAACTTGATCAGCAGATGTTGTGAAAGAGTCAAAAGACATTATTATTTTAGTCTTAGAAAATATATGTTGAAATGAATAACTGGGGACTAAACTGGGCAGTGAAAATGAGGAGTTAGTGGTGACTGATGTTTACAAAGTGGGATCAATACACTAGAGGTTCCTGTGTGGGAGGTTGGAGGAGAACTTGGACATATGGAGTAATTTTTCAATAAGCTGCAAGGAGAGGAGTTTGTGGTAATGGATGGAGCCTCTAATCATTGATCTGAGAGATAACATATCCAGGCACAACCTAGGTGTGTTGTGTACCCCTCACAATAAGCATGTTTATGAATCTGAGTTTGGAAGACAGGCAGAGAGTTAGGTTCAAATTCTAGCTATAACATTTTCTAGCTATGGAAATTTGTCATGTTACTAAAGCTTTCTGAATCTCCCTTTACCTGTCATGTTAAATGGATAAATGAAGCATAAACAACACTGTGATGGTGAAGAATAAATAAGCAAATATATGTAAACTACCAAGCACAGAGTCATATGTACTACAACCTTTATTTTCTAATCATTTTGCTGGATGTCAAATTCAAAGTGCTGACAATTCTGTTTCTGTTTTAAGCAAATCTTTGTCAATTTTCCATGAACCATATTTAGTTAATAATAATACTATAAATGGGATTTGTATTTTACAAATTCTTTCATGTATATAAATTTTGAAAATGCTTTTATGCTCCTGTTGCTGATAATTACTATAGAACAGGGTTCCAACTATAACTTCAGGAAGATATCAGAGGGAGTGACTATATTTCCCCACAAACTCCTTCCCTGTATATTTTATAGGCCCTATGAGGTCCTGAGGCATAACAATAGCCATTATGTAGTCAGGGTTTTCCAGATAATAGGCTCATGTGATCATGGGTGTTGGCAAATGCAAACACTGTAGGGCAGGCTGCGGGCTAGAAGTTCCAATAGTTATTATTGAAGTCTTTAGTACCAGTTCCCCAGAGAAGGTGGCTGGCTGGAAATTCCAACAAAAGTCAAGGTGGATGTTTAGGAAGACATTCTTTTTTTAATTTTTAATTTTTTTCTTTTTTGTAGGAAGACATTCTTCTGACTGCCGAAATCCTCAGTTCTTGCTTTTAAGACCCAAGTGATTGGATGAGATTACCACATTTCAGAGAGCAAATTTTGTTGATGAGAGATGCAATCAACTGATTTTGCATGCAAATCCCATTTACAAAATACCTTCACAGTAACAAGTAGGCTACTGTTTGACCAAACCACCAGAAAATATAATGTAGCCAAATGAACACACAAAATTAACTGTCATCATTCACCCTTTGTCACCTTGGCACCCATATACATCTCCTTAAACCAAACTTAATCTCCAAATAAATAAAAAAATATAGTCATACTTCAACTAAACATGATACATCTGTCCTGCATACAACTGAAAACACACTAACCCTTTCTCTAGAAGAGGATGCAAGTCCTTGGATGATTTTCACTTTTATTTGAGAGATCTTGTATCTTAAATACAATGACAAAGTTAATACAATTTATATGATAAGGGGATAAGAGAAGAAAGAAAAAAAGCTATGAGGGATAGTCAGATACACAAAACACATTTATAATAAAACATGGAAGAATTACTCATAGCCATTAGAGTCCTCATTTCTGCAACTGGCCATATAGTCATAGCTTACATTTACAAGTATCTTCTATCATTACCCACTTTATCCTTTATCTAGGTGGTCGTGGTTCTTTACATGGTGGGGTGACCAAAATCTTTATTCCTGAATAGTCTGTGCCATCAATAGTCTTGCCTGAATTGGGTCATGTCGGTTTTTAATTTATTTTTAATCACAAGACATGATAATAGTAAGATACACCCTAAGGGATCTCCTATATCTCCAGACATACTCTTCCTTACCTCCATTTTAGCAGTCCAATTTCCCCTTGGAAATAGGATCAATCACCACAGCCAAGACTGTAATTCCTTTCCTTGCCTGTTCATTCAGAGTCATGAGGCACCCATAGCGGCCATATGCCATCTTAACTTCCAGGTGTCTCCTGGTGTAAGTGCTCCTCTCTTTGTAACCAAAACCTCTAGCCCAGCATAGCATATGGTCATAGGGATAGAGAACAAATTTTTTTCTAGTGTATCATTAGCGAGTGGTGTTACAACCATTTCTACCCCTTGATTCCAGGACCCATGATCCTGGGTATGGGAGAAACAGCAATGGAGACTGCATGCCAGTTTAGAATCATATACAACCCCCAAATCCAAAGAGGCCAGTCAGTGTGGTCCCTCCTTTTTGGTTGTAGGAGGGGCCAGATGGAACACCTTATCTTCACTTTAGAAGGGATATCTCAATATGCCCCACACCACTTGATGACTGAGAATTTCACTGATGGTAAAGATCCCTGCATTTTTTTATTTCCCACCCTTGGATTCAAATAATTCTAAAGTAGTTTCTACTTCTTGCTCACTAGGTCCAATTAGCATAATATCAACGCAATGAAGAAGTGTGATGTCTTGTGGAAGGGAATGCCAATTGAGGTTCCTGAGGACTAGATTATTACATAGGGCTGGAGAGTTGATATATCCCTAAGTTAGAATGGCAAAGGTGTATTGCTGACCTTGACAGCTGAAAACAAGCTTTCTGGTGGTTTTTAACAACAGGCATCAAGAGAAAAAGCAACTGCCAGGTAAATAGCTGCATACCAGTTACCAGAGGAGGTATTAGTTTATTCAAGCAATGATAGTACTTCTGTAATAGTGAGCTGCACTAGGAGTCATTACCTGGATAAGTTTACAATAATCCCTCTTATCCTCCCAGATCCATCTGTTTTCTTCACAGGCCAATTAGAGTTGAATGTGGATATAGTGGGAGTAACTTCCCCTGCAACTTTCAAGTCACTGGTAGTGGTACTAATCTCTCTAATCCCTCCGGAGATACAGTATTGTTTTGGTTTCCTTTTTTCCTACTTAAAGGTAGTTCTGTTGGCTTCCAGTTCATCTTCCATATTATAGCCATCTCTCCAAATGTCAGGGAACCATTGTGGGGTTTTTGCCTTTTGCTAAGTATGTCTAATCCAATTTTGCATTCTGGAGCAGGGGAAAAACCACAGATAGGATAAGGGACCCACTGGATCCATTGTGAGATCTGGGCTAAAACTCCATTGTTCATCTGACCTCCATAAAGGCCTACCCTGATCAGTGGACAACAGTAATGATTTGGTTCTCCTGGAATTAGTGTCAGTTCAGAGCTAGTTTAAATGTCTCAATAATTTTAGAATATTTTATTTAAAAAATAGCACCTCCCTACTCCTCATCCTGTCCTTCTCACATAGGACACCATTTTCAGAGTCTGGCATTTATTTTCTCTGCACTCAGTGCCTCCATTTCAGCCCCAACTGTTTCTGGGTTGTTCCTGCCTGAGCCCTGGGATCTCTACTTCTATCTCCTGTTTTTAGAGGTGATAACTTCATTAACTTTAGTACTTTAGGGTCAAATTTTGACCAGGGATTTCATTTTTTCTGTTGCATGTTCTTTTCAAAAGTGTTCTAAGGAAACTATTGTTGCTATTGTTTTCCTTTTTCTTTTCCTCTTTTCTCCCAGTTTTTTAGTATAGCTCTTGTAATGTTTCCTTTTTAGTTATTTTTCTTTGTATTGGATGAGCCCTTCTGAAACAATTTCTTTGCCCAAGATGTTTATATTTTTCCACTTAAAAAATGAAATAGCAGACACATTAGAGCTGGGTTTTTCAATATGGTGGCCACTAGTTATTATATTTTAGGGATATCAATTTCAATTAAATTAAACAAAATTCATTTTTCAATTGCACTAGCCACATTTCAAAGGAATATATAAATGTATATCTGAAATATATAGAATAATTATAAAACGAAAAGCAGTTTATTCACCAAATCATATGTATAGGACAATATCAGCAACTTTGACACATTTTCATGCAACACACTCATATCCCCTTCCCTCACATCCAGGCATAATTAATGCCCTTACTTTTGTGATTATCAGTCATTTGCTCTTTGTTAAAAGTTCATCACATTTTAAAATCCGCAAACAAGATATTGAATTTTTTGGTATATTTTCTACTCGTTTCCCACTGAAACAGCAGCAGGGCTCACCACAAAAGAAGAAATAGGGGGAGGTACATCCAGAACTGCCCCAAACTGACCTCCCAATGGGACCTTTTGAGTTTCTGAGGAAAAACACTGAACAACAGAGTGATCAATCCTTAAACATTTATTAGGGGAACTTACTTACAAAGCACTGCAGTTACCTTGTGACAGACAGCAAAATGGCAGGAAGTTCATGAGTATATCTGTACCTTTGCTAACAGCTCTTTAGATTTTATAAGGCTGAGGGGGAAAATGGCTGAATGCCAGAGGCTTGCATGCAAGTTTTGGGAAAACATCTCAAAACAATGTGGGCTCTGGGTGGGCAGTTTTAATGTTATAGCAGCTAAAACTGAGTGTGCTACCAATGAGTTATGGGGAAGGATGCCTGGGGTGGGGGTGAGGTCAGTCCTCAGCCAGATAGGAGGTGCTGTATGTATCATACATTCCTTTACCCACAAATGACTTCATGCTTTATGTCTCTCTCTCAATAGCTTGTATTGTGTGAGATTAGATTTGTAAGATTCTTTCATGTTGGTTTATGTAACTGTTCTTTCTCCATTCTTTAATGAACATTGTTTGTTTGTTTTTTCCTCAGGGGGAAAAGTCCAAAGAATCTCCCTCTCCAGTTTGCAGAATTTGTTGCCACTCTTTTAAGTGGCTGAGGCTGTGCATTTCAGGATGTTGTCCTCTTCTTGGAAGTGTAAACTTGCAGTTTGTTCTGAGATCTTCTTCTTCCTGCATCTTCTTCTACACTCATCTATGTTCAGTTTTTACCACTAATTTATGCATCAGCACCCCAGATTTCTCTTAGTTTAAGTAAGAATGGGGATTACACTTATTTCAAAATTTCCTGCTTGTTTGCTTCTTTTCACCATTTCTTCGGGCCATAATATCCTGTGTAAACATTTTTAAAATTAACATTTAAAAAATAATGTTGCCCATTATCATAGCATTTTCAAATAAGGTCCCTTAGCATCTGTATATTTTTTCACATTCTCTACCTGATTCTGATATACATCCAGTTCAACAGCAACTGACCTACAACACTGTTTTCTACTTAACTCTAATTCTTTCTGATATTTTTGCTCAGAAATGATCCTTAAATAATTAGAAAACACATTTCTATTCTTAAGTATTTTAATAAGTTATAAAATTTATTTACATTCTTAAAATGTACTCCAATCATTTCTGACATATGTGAATCTTTCTACATTTGCTATAATGACTTTGAGGATCATCCTATTCTGCACTTGAACTCTCTGATTTGTAATTTATTTTATGGTACTTCAATAATTGTGCACATATGGGTAAGTTATATTTTTATAGAATTAATCTTGTTTTGTTATATATTCAGTGACATCTGGAATGATTTACCACTAGTTCCCACTAGGCTTTTTGGTCACTGTGTCAGGGAACACTAATAACACATATCCCTTACACTTAATCTAGTCAATTTTCCTGTCATTAATTTTGATAAAATTCTGGCTTCCCAAAAATGAATGGGTAGAAGGGTATTATGGCCTTGTGAAATAGAAACACATGTCATGTATGTTTATGTTTGTTTATGGAAGTTTTTTCATATGCCAAGTACAGTGTTAAGTGCTTAACTTGGAGAATATCATTTATTTTATCTAATAGCTCCTCATAAAAAGCTCTATTAGGTATACAATAGTTGAATGCATAGCCAAAAGTTTTTCAGGAGCTATACACCAGTACAGGACTGGTGCAATATCCCTGAGGTGAGTGTCCCTGAATCTTTCCCTCTCAGAACACCATGGAGACTCTGTGCTTGGCTGCTGTAGCAGTTTGGCATTATTTATGAATTCCAAAAATAGATATTTTATTATGTTTGTAAACTGATCTGTCCCTCAGGACATATTAGATTATATTGGATTCAGAGGTTTATTTGATTAAATAATGATTGAGGCTTCGATTGGGCCATGTCAGGACATTGAGTCCCCACCCTCTTGGTGGGCATGGACTCACAGAGAAAGTGCACTGCATAGAAATGAGGTAGTTTTTGAGCTGGAGCCATGGGAATTAAGCACACAGAGGAACTTTGTTGTGAGGAAAAAGAAAAGGCCCCGGGAAGAGAAACAAGCCATTTGCCTGATAGTCTATCTACAGCTGGCCTTGTGGAAATAGCAGAGGAGCTGAGTCCAGACAGAAGCAAGCCCTGGGAAGAGAGAACCCAGAAGCCTGAACCCTCATAGACATCAGCAGCCATTTTGCTCCAAAACATGGCAATCAACTTTGGTGAGGGAAGTAACTCTCACTTCATGGCCTGGTAAATGTAATCTTCTACCCCAAATAAATACCCTTTATAAAAGCCAATAGATTTCTGTTATTTTGCATTAGCCTCCCTTTGACTGACTAATAGAGCTCCTTTACTCCAAATCTCAGCCTTCAGCCCACCCTGAATGCTAAGCTTGCTGTTAAAGGCCCTTTCTCAGGCCCAGCTGTGCCTGTACCCCTCCCAGGCTCAGGTAGGATTCATGGCCCTTTGACTACAATCAAACTCTAAAACACATAAATTTCCTTGATTCCTAAACTTGGTTTTCAGGGTCACTGTCTGGATTTATCTTCCAGCTTCACCTCCACTGCTTCCCATCACTTTACCTGTGCCCTAGTCATACTGTTCTCCATGCACCTCTATCAACCCTCTCTATCCTGGCCTTCTAGGCTGAACTGAAGTCCTACCTTCCTTGAGCATTGGAATTCCCACCATCCATTACTTAAATCCACATCATGGAAACTTGGCCTGAATGGAACTTCTTGAGCCAGGGATTATACTTGGAAATCCCAGAGATGTCCATGAAGAAAATACTAAAATGGTGGGCAAGTTTTAGTACCACCCTCCAAGAGCACTGTTTGCTGCTCATCACAAGGACAGGCCAAGCTCAGGGCTGCAGGAGCATTGTGCTGTGGGGTAAAGGGCACTGGGATGGCAGTCAGGGCATAGGGTCCTGGTTTGTTTCCTCCAAGTTTCGCATAGTTGGATGTGAAGTCCCATGAAGGGGGATAGAGATGAGGGAGCATCACATTAATCCCAATCAAGAGGTTGATAGGGTGCCTGGCTCTGCCCACACCTCTCTGACCCTGTTTCTGGGAACAAAGTTAACATTGTTTTAGTATACTTTATTTTAACCTAAAAAAGACAAAAGACAGCTTAGCAAATTATGGAAGTATTATTTTAAAAATTCTGTCCAGGCACATTTATTTTATTTAATCCTAAAAACAAGCACAATTGTTTCTTTAGTGTTCAGAAAGATGAATAAATGACCACAGATTGGTTAAATGATATGACAGAGTTCTCCTTGTTAATGAAGGAAATGAAAAAAAAAAAAAAAAGCCTGATCATATTCACATCTCATAAAACTCAATCCCATATCTTTGTTTGACCTTCAGCATTTATATAATACCTGCTTAACTTTTGCTATATTATAATATTACTGTTAACTATAACCTATAAGTTACATTAGTTATATTTTTCCCATGTATCACCATATTCTTAACACTTTGTAATAGAGGGACATTCTTGTATTTGTCTTATTAACCACAATCCTCACATACCACCAAATTCCCAGCTGCCAGATCAGGAGGAAATGCAGCCTCCCATAGCATGGAGGGAAAAGCACTCAGCCTGAGTATGGATGGTTCTGGGTTATGATCTGCTGGAACCTGAAGCAGCTAACTGACCTTTATTTTTCTCATCTTACGAATGGAGAAAATTTGGGAGGTTCACTGGGAAAATGCCCCTCACACAGGCTTTCAACACAAGCAGGTACTCTTATGACACAGCTAACAAACTGATTTGAAAGTACTGCTATTTTATATCACCCCATAACTTCATATTCTATTTTTAAAGCTGAGAAACTTTTTGTGCTGGAGACTCTATTGTACCACCTCTTGCCACAAGTCACTGAGGATTTGGAGTCCCAGTCTGAGTGCTTGTCTCCAACCCTCCTGCTGCTTCATGCTGCTGCCACTAATTGCATCTTCCTCTTGTAACAGCCCCCAACCAGTGTGATAGTGACTAATCCTTGAGTACAGGTGAGAATTTCACCAGGAGGCCATCCAGACACACCTGAGGAGTTGGGGGAGAACTTTGTCCCATCTTCCAGAAGGCAACTTTTCTCTATCAATGGCTTTCTGACCACATGCTGTGCCTTCACCACAACCCAACAAGTCCTGGACCTGTGGTTACAAAGGTGAGCCCCTGCCACCTCATGGAACAGTGGCAGCATGGCCAGCTACTAGCTGGGTGCCTTGGGAATGTCAGGTCACCCTCTAGCCTCAGTTTGCTCCTCTGAAATGTGAGGTGACAAGAGGACCAACTTGTAAACATATTGTAAGGACTAAATCAGATAAGCAATGGAAAGTTCTATTTCATACCTGGTTCTCTGGGAAGGGCTCCTAGAGAGTAGAGGGTTTTTATATTTTGATCATATCTTCCTTTTCCCTCTGAAGAGAAATCACAGCTAAAGCCATCATGGACTGCTTGTCCATTTGTAAAGAATGTATGAGATTCTACCTGGGAATTCCCTGTCCTCATTTTATCCAGTACATGGAGTACAAGGGACTTGTATTCATTTCCAAGGCCAACTCAGTTACCTGGGAAGCTCCTAGTTAGTGCTCATTTAATAAAAAAGACAAAATATATATGTAGAGTCTATTGAATTTGTTTTAGTTTGCTGAAGCTAAAGGCTACAAATGCAACATACAAGAAGTGAGTTGGTTTCTACAATAAGATTTATTAGGTTAAAAACTTACATGAAGCTGGGAAAAATGCCCAAATCATGCCAAATGCATCAGGTGAAACTCTCCCCAAAGGTCAGATATAGGCAATTCTGGACTCTTTCCACATAGCAAGGCACATTGGTGGCTCTGCTGGTCTCTGCCTGTTCCTCCAGGCTCCCTTACCCCAAAGCTCAACTGTGGGTATATCAGGCACCTGGCAGGGTCTGCTCATCTCTCCCCTTTCCTCTCAGCCTCCTTGCTTCAGCTTTGGTCTGTTCTGTCTGTGGCTCTTCTCTCTTCTGGGTTCATTGATGTCAAATTCTCAAGGCTTCTCTCTGTCTCTGATACTTTTTCCTGTCTGTGGCTTTTTATTCCTGTTTATAAAGTACTTCAGTGAGAGGATTAAAACCTATACTGGGGTTGTTCTGAGAAAATGGCTTCTTTGTAGATTGGCACTCCCCAGCTCTCTCACAAAAGGTGGCTGAGAAGGGGCAAAATCCTACCTGAGTGAGCTGTTTTGGGAACTGACAGAGCAGGAGACATCAGGGCATTGATCTGGAGGGAACTGGACAAAGAGACTGAGAGCCCAAAGGAAAACTGGGAGTTGCTAACCCCTGGAAACAGTGGGCAGCTAAGCACTAACCTCAAGGTGGATAGCCACTGTGGCCTCCCTGACTCTCACCAGCCAGTGAGTTGGAGGGAGCATTCTCTGGGAGTAGGAGGATTCTGGTGAAGAGTGGAGAGTAATTTCCTTTCTGTGGTTTTGGACACCTGAACCCCTTTGGAAACTTGGGGAGGATACCAGCCAGCACTGAGGGGAGAGGGGAGGTTTGAATCTGCTCAGCCAGGTTGTCACACCCGGCTGCCCTGTGAGAGAGGAACTTGGGAAGGGAGGTGTTGGAGACAGGCAACTAACTAGTCTGGCAGCTGAAAACTATTAAAATTCCAACTCCCCTAATGGAAACAGGTGGTAGGAAGAGCTCAATAAGCTTTCAAAAGCATATTTAGGGTTCCCTGGGAGGAAGACGGGTCTGGCAGAGGGTCAAGAATGGTTTCTTTGTGGTAAGCTTGGTCAGCTGAGCCCCGTCTGAATCTCAGAAGGGATCGCAATCTGACCAGGAATGGGGAGGGGGCTCTATGCAGACAGGCTGTGTTGCCCAGCCGCCCTGGGAGAGAAAGCAATTAGGACAGAAAGGGAACAGGGTCACACAGGTGCCTAATCAGCAGGACTTTGGCAAACTGTCAAGATTCTAACCTGCCATAGGGAAAGTAGGCAGATAGTTTTCTGAAAGACTAAGTGACCTAAGGAGAAAGTTTAGCTCAGTGGAGGATTTCCTGCCTTGAATATACGAAGTTCCTGGATAGATTCCTGGCCCTTCTTAGAGAAGTGATCCACCTGGTTATCAGACATCCAGTTGATACTTTATGACAGGGAACATAAAGCCATTCTTTTTGTATTAGCTTTCATTGGATCTCTTATTTTTCTTAAAAAGGGTTCCTTTTTAAAATTTAACTTAATTTACTCACTAAAACCCTGTTCAAAACTTGCAGAGGGCAGGCTGCAAGGTGATTGATAAACACTTGCAGCCTGAGAAGATCCTTAGGGTCCTAAGAAGAGGGAAGGCCATATTTCCTTGTTGTTGTTGTTCATTTTTTTCCTCCTGTTTTAAAAAATTAGGTGCTACTGTATTGTTTCTTGTTTGTTGTGTTTCTGCTTCCTTAGTTCCCCTTTTTGTTCATTTACTGATTTTGTCTACCTACATTATTTCTTTTCTTTCCTTCAGCTTTATAACTTCTGTTTTCTGTTGTTCTTTCATTCCACTTCTTTTTGTTTGGTCTTCAGTTTTTCTTGTTTTTATTTCTCTCTACTTCTTTCTCTCTTTTCTTTCTTATTTTACATTTTTATTCTTTTTCTCTTTCTTTTCTCTTTCCCTTTCTTCCCATCACTCCAGCCCTTTAATTCACTTTATATAGTTTTTCTCTATTCTGTTTCTCATTTCATTGTTTCTATATCACTTTTATTGTTATTCCTCTGCACTTCTTCCTCGAGTTATTCATTTTCCTAAGTCTTATGCAGTTCTTTTTACCTTTTACTATTATTATTACTATTATATTTTTTCTATTCTTACACCTTTCATTTTCTCTAGTCCTATTTTTTTTCTCAAGGGAATAGAGACAACAGCAAGGAAATAGAATAAGAGGAATGAAGTGTCAAAGTGAAAACATACCACACACAAAAACAACAAAATGAAACCCCAGAGTAAAAAGAGAAGCTAATCAACTGAATAAAACAATCATCTTTGGTGAGACCTAGACACCAAACAAAAATTTACAACCCATACTAAGAAACAGGGAGATATGGCCCAGTCCAATGAACAAAGTAAAAAACAGGAGGAGATGCAGAACATGGAACATCTAATCAGAGATGTCCAAACAAATATCATGAATCAACCTAATGAAGTGAAGGAAGACATTAAGGATATTAAGAAGACACTGGGAGAACACACTGAATAAATTGTAAATATACATAAAAAACAACAGATATGATGGTGATGAATGGCACAATCCAAGAAATTAAAAGTACACTGGAAGCACATAAGAGTAGATTTGGACACGCAGAGAAAAGAATCAGCAATGTAGGAGACAGTATAGCTGAAATCAAACAGATAATAGAAGAGATAGATAAAAAGATAGAAAAAATCCTGCAGGAACTTAGGGATTTGAATGACAACATGAAACGCACAAACATATGCATTATAGGCATTCCAGAGGAAGACAAGAAAAGAAATGGGACAGAAAGAGTGTTGGAAGAAATAATGGCTGAAAATTTCCCAACCCTATTAAAGGACATGGATGTACATATCCAGGAAGTACAGCACACCCCAAACAGTATAGATCCCAACAGGCCTATTCCAAGACATGTACTTGTCAAAGTGTCCAATGTTCAAGACAAAGAGGAAATACTGAAAGCAGCAAAAGAATAGAGAACCATCACATACAAGGGAAGCTCATTAAGATTAAGTACTGATTTCTCATCTGAAAGCATGGCAGTGCTTTCAAGAAGCAGAAGGCAGTGGTATGACATAATTAAAGTGTTAAGAGAAAAAACTTCCAGCCAAGAATTCTCTACCAAGAAAAGCTGGGATTCAAAACTGCGGAAGAGTTCAAAATATTTACATACAAACAGAAATTAAGAGAGTTAGTCATTGAGAAACTTGCCCTTCAAAAAATACTAAATGGAGTTCTACAGGTTAAAAGGAAAATCAGGAGAGAAAGAGTTGGAGGAGTGTATAAGAACAATGAAAAAGATAAAAAGACAAATAAAACCAGCATTTGGTATGCATAAAACTAAAGAAAATATGGCTAATGCAAGTAATTCCTTGATAGTAATAACATTGAATGATAAAGGAATAAAATATCCAGTCAAGAAAAAGAGATTGACAGAATGGATAAGGAAATATGATCTATCTATATGCCATCTACAAGAAACTCACCTTACACCCAGGGACTCATGGAAACTAATAGTGAATAGTTGGAAAACAATTTTACATGCAAACAATAACCACAAAAGGGTGGGAGTAACTATGCTAATATCGGACAAAAGAGACTTTAAATGCAAAATTATTGTAAGAGAAAAAGAAAACCACTATTATACTAATAAAAGATATAATCTATTAAGAAGAAAGAACAATCATAAACATTTATGCACCTAACATGGGCACCTCAAAATACATGAGGCAAACACTGGAAAAACTAAGTGGAGAAATAGATGCCTCTAAAATTATAGTGGGGGAATTTAATACACCATTATTACCATTGGAACAAACATCTCATCACAGAATCAATAAAAACACAAAGACCTTGATCCTCTAATGGGGATCTGAACCTATTAGACATATACAGAACATTACATTCCAATACAGTAGTATATATTCTTCTCAAGTGCTCATGGCTCATTCTCCAGGATAGATCTCATGCTAGGCCATAGAACAACTCTCAATGAATTCCAAAAGATTGAAATTATACAAAGTAAATTAATTTGACCACAACGGATTGAAGCTGGAAATCAGTAAGGGGCAGAGAAGCAGATTAGGCACAAAGATATAGAAGTTCAACAATACACTCTTAGACAATCAGTGGGTCAAGGAGGAAATTGCAAAAGGAATCAGTAAGTACACTGAAATGAATAAAAATGACAAGACAATGTATCAAAATTTATGGGATGCAGCAAAAGCTGTACTGACAGGGAAATTCATAGCCATAAATGCTTATCTTAAAAAAGATGAAAGAGCTAAAATCAAAGACCCTACTGCACAGTTGCAGGAATTAGAAAAAGTGTAACAAAATAAATTCAAAGGAAGTAGAAAGAAGGATTTAACAAAGATTAGAGCAGAGCTAAATGAAATAGAAAATAAAAAAGCAATAGAAAAAATAAACAAAACCAAAAGCTGGTTCTTTGAGAAAGTTAATAACATTGACAAACCCTCAGCTAGACTAACAAAGAAAGAAAGAGAGAAGATGCAAATAAATAAAATAAGAAATGAGGAAGGGGATATAACCACTGACCCTACTGAAATAAATAGTACCATAAGAGGACATATTGAAAAATCATATGCCAACAAGATGAATAATTTAGAAGAAACAGACAAATTCCTAAAAACACACAAGCAGACCAATCAGAAGTAATGAGACCAAATTAGCCATCAAAAACCTTCATATAAGAAGAGCCCAGTACCAGATGGCTTCACTGGTGATTTCTACCAAATATTCCAGAAAGAAATAACACTAATGTTGCTTAAACTCTTCCAGAAAATAAAAGTGGATGTAACATTGCCTAACTCATTCTATGATACCAACATTACCCTAATACCAAAGCCAAAAAAGGAAAACTATAGACCAAGCTCTCTAATGAACCGAGATGCTAGAATTCTCAACAAAATACTTGCTAATTGTATTCAACAATACATCAAATTATACACCATGACCAAGTGGGTTTCATCAGTGGTATGCAAGGATGGTTCAACATAAGAAAATCAATCAACGTAATACACCACAAAAACAGATCAAAAGAAAAAAAATCACATGATCATCTCTATAGATGCAGAAAAAGCATTTGACAAAATACTGCACACTTTCCTGATAAAAACATTGCAAACGATAGGAATAGAAGGAAATTTCATAGCATAATAAAAGGTACATATGAAAAACCCACAGCTAACAGCATATTCAAAGCTTTCTCTTTAAGATTGAGAATAAGACAAGGAAGCCTACTATCACCACTTCTATGTAGCATTGTGTTAGAAGTATTTGCTCAAGCACTGAGGCAAGAAAAAGAAATAAAATCATCCAAATTGGAAAGGAAGAAGTAAAATTTTCACTATTTGAAGATGACATGATCCAATACATAGAAAGCCCTGAGAAAGCCACAACAGAGTTTCTAGAACTTATAAATGAGTTCAGTAAAGTCACAGGTTATAAGATCAATGTGCAAGAATCAGTAGGATTTCTGTACACCAATAATGAGCAATCTGAGGGGGAAATCAAGCAAAAATATCATTTACAATAGTAGCTAAAAAAATCAAATACATAGCAATAAATTTAAGTAAAGACATAAATGATATACACAAAAAATTACATAACACTGTTAAAAGAAATCAAAGAAGACTTAAATAAATGGGATAATATCCCCCGTTCATGGATAGGAAGGCTAAACATCATTAAGATGTATTTCCTACCCAAACTAATCTTCAGATTTAATGCAATTCCAATAAAAACCAACAGAGTATTTTTTACTGAATTGGAAAAACTAACTCTGAAATTTATTTGGAAGGGCAAGAGGCCCTGAACTGCCAAAGACATATTGAAAAAAATGAAATTGGAGGAACCACATCACCTGACTTTAAAACATATTACAAAGCTACAGTGGTCAAAACTGCATGGTATTGGCACAAGGATAGACATACTGTTGGATGTATGAATTGAGAGTTCTGATATACTTCCTCACATATACAGTCATCTAATATTCAACAAGGTCACCAAACCCACTTAAATGGGAGAGAATGACCTCTTTGAAAAATAGTTCTTGGAGAATTGGATATCCATATCCAAAAGAATGAGAGAGGAAAACCATCTCTCATCTTATACAAAAATCAACTCAAGATGGATCAAAGATCTAAATTTAAGAGCCAAGAACATAAAGACTTTGGAAGATAATGTAGGGAAACATCTACAGGACCTTTTAATAGGACATGATTTCATGAACTTCACACCCAAAGCATGAGCAGCGAAAGAAAAAAATAAGTAAACGGGATCACCTCAAAATTGAAAACTTTTGCACCTCAATGGAGAGATTATCAAAAAAGTAAAAAGGCAGCCTATCCAATGGGAGAAAATATTTTGCAAACATATACTGATAGGAGCCTAATATCCAGCATATGTAAAGAAATCCTATACTTGAAAAACAAAAAGTCAAACAATCCATTTTAAAAATGGACAAGAGACTTGAAAAGACACCTCTACAAAGAAGAAATACAAATGACTGAAGAGCACATGAAAAGATGCTCAACATCACTAGCTATTAGGGAAATGCAAATCAAAACTATAAAGATATACCATCATTTTTTTAAATTTTTTATTTTATTTATTTATTTTTATTGCGGGTAAAAATCTAAATTTTCACAATACATACCACTATTTGTAAAATGATATATAAATATATATGCATATATATGCATTTGCTTACAAAAATGTTATTTATATATATATAAATATATTTTAAGAGGTGCTTAGATTACTGAAAATATTACACAGAAGCCCCTGGGATTCCCATGTTGCCCACCTCCCACACCTCCCACCACATCCCACACAAACATCTCCCTCAAGTGTAGCCCACCAGCCTCAATGAACTTCCATATCCTGGGGACTTGCCACCAACCATAGACCACAGTTCACATCGTAAACCACACTCTCTCCCACAAAGTTGTGAGATGTGTGCTGATTTAAAATGGCCTAAATCCATTGCCACAACGGTACTCAGGACAACCTCTAAATCCCAAAGAAGCCCGAGTATTTCAACTACTCATCCCCTCCCTGCCCCAAAAGTCTCAAGTGGCCACTGGCTCCACCCCATTGTTATAATTTCTTCCATTGCTAGAATCACCATATGTGTACAACAGAATACCATCAAGTCCACTCTAGCCCATAGTTCTTCCCCCAATCCTGAGGGGACTGGAATGGTGATGTCCACTCCACCTCCAAGTGAGAGAGGGATTATATCCCATGGATATGGTGGGTGGGATGATCCTGCCTGCAGATGCAGGCCCTCTCCATTCCCTGGGATGGCCGTTGCCCATCGTTGTCTCCTCGCCAGGTGACTTGGATGAGTCCATTGAGCTGTAGGGTAGGAGTTGCAGCTCCACCGAGATTCCACACACACCTGGCACATAGGTAGGCCAGAGGCTCCAGACTCTGGAAATATACCTAAAAACTTTTGCATCACATATAGGTTTGAATAGAAGGGACTGGTGAACCATGTGCAGGGAGGACTTATTTGAGTCCAATTCTGTCACTCTCAGGAGCACAGATTCAAAAATAGAGCCCACTGATAAGGCATCAGTCTCTGGGGCTACCCCCCCTTACATAGGACCTGGGTGTCTCCAGAGCTCTCAGGAACCCCTCTGTGTGGGGTGATAGGCACTTAGATGTTCTATGAGCTCCTACTGAGGTGTGCGTAAGAGTTACCTCTGGGATGACTTCCCAACTCTCTTTGAAGTCCCTTAGCCACTTTTCCTTTTCCCCCTTTTATTCAAGGTCTTTTTCCAGTTGTGTTGCCAGTTGGCACTTGGTATTAATCCCTTGTTGCCAGGGAGGCTCATCCCCGGGAGTCATGTCCCACGTTGGGGGGAAGGTAATGCAATCATATGCTGAGTTTGGCTTAGAGAGAGGCCACATTTGAGCAACAAGGAGGCTCTCAGGTGGCAACCATTAGGCACCCCACAACTGCAGGCTAAGTCTCATTTACAAGAGCAAAGACTCACAAGGGTCATCATCAATGAAAACAACACATCAGTGGGTCAACCTCTTTTGAGAGACATTGTCCCTGCACTCAGAGAACTATTGCTGCTCCCTTGGAGACTGTGGAAGAGCTCTCCAGGCTAGGAATTCAGATTCCCTCATTTATTGTGTGATTGTCCACCCATCGTGACCATGCCCCATCTTTTGATCTTTAGAACAATTTTGTATATCTTCCTGTATATTCGGATGAACTAATTCCCATGAATCCCCCATCCCAGACACCCCCCATCAATAAACCTCTGCAGTACCCATTGTAACCTTTCTGTGATCCAAATCCTCCATGAACATGTAGTCCATAAAATAATCAAATACATTTACTAGGAAAAAGAAACAACTATGAAAAGCTTACATGCAAGAGACAAACATAAGGAAACTCAGGGAAAAAAAAAAAAAGAGAAGGAAAAAAAAACAAGAAAAAAAATCAAATAATCAAAGAAAACAAAACAAAACAAAATATAATTAGCGTATTGGGACATTCAAAAAAATGGGCAAAAAAGCAAAGGAAATGCCTTTAAAATATATATATATATTTTTTTCTTTTTTTTCCTTTCTCCTTTCATTTTTTTTTCCTTCCTTTTATCACTGTTATCGGATGTCCAGTGTGCCCTGACATCTTCCCCCTCTCAATCCCCATTGTCTCCCAATTTTTCATTTAATTTTCAAAGAAGTTTTAGGTCACAGCAAAGTCACACATGGAGTGCCAGAGACTCCCAGATACCAAACGACCCCCCCTTCCCCACCCCAAATTAACCCCACACCTTTTTTTTTTTTTGGATGTTAGCATTGTTATAACTGTTATACAGAAAGCAAAATATAGCAACTAAACATTGTCAATGATTTACAGTATAGTTTACAATTTAGATGATACAGTTTAATAATTTTGATGATATTTACCAGGTCCTGTGTCCATTAATGTAAGGTAATGAAAGCCCTTCCCCATGACCACCAAACACCCCATTAGATCTTGACTGTTCGCTTCCCCCCAGCCCCCCAAAGCCCATGATAACACCTTATCCCAACCCATGGAATGACAAAATTCACAGTTACATGCCCTGGGAATTTGAACCTGCCCTACCTAATCCACCCACCCGTCAGTGCTGCACCACCAAACCCAGGAACACCACCACCCATCTGCCCCATTCCCCAACATGCAACCACACTCTACCCCTTTACCATAGATTATGTCCATATGGGAGATGGCTCAAAGCCTGCTCTTCTCTTACTCTCCCTTGTTAACCTATCTTTCAGACAATGGTTCTCAGAGACTGCTCACTTTCCTCAGTTCAGATCAGTGAGGTCATATACTGTTCATCCTTCAGTGCCTGGCTTGCTTCACTCAACATAAGGTCTTCAAGATTCATCCACGTTATTCCATGTGTTAGCACTTTGTTCCTTCTTACAGCTGAGTAATATTCCATTGTATGTATGTACCACATTTTGCTTATCCATTCATCTGTTGATGGGCACCAGGGCTGATTCCAACTTTTGGCAATGGTGAACAATGCCTCTATGAACATTGGTTTGCATATATCTGTTTGTGTCTTTGCTTTCAGTTTTTCTGGGTATATACCCAGCAGTGGAATTGCTGGATCATTTTTAAAGATTTTATTTATTTATTCATTTATCCTCCCGTTGCTGCTTGTGCTCGCTGGGTCAGCTAACCACGCCGTGCAGGCGGGCTTGCCTTCACCAGGAGGCCCCGAAAACTGAACCTGGGGCCTCCCATATGGTAAACAGGAGCCCTACTGATTGAGCCACAGCCGCTTCCCTCTCCTGTTTTTTTAATAGCTGCCATTCACATGGGTGTAAGATGGTATCTCATTGTAGTTTTGATTTGCATTTCCCTGATAGCAAGCTATGTTGAGCATTTTTTCATGTGCTTTTTAGCCATTTGTATTTCTTTCTTGGAGAAGTGTCTTTTCAGGTCACTTGCTCATTTTTTAAATGGGTTGTTTGTCCTTTTATTTTCAAGGTGTAGGATTTCTTTATATATGCAGGATATTATGCTCCTATCAGATATATGGTTGCAGAATATTTTCTCACATTAGGTAGGCTGCCTTTTTATTTTCTTAATAACATCCTTTGAGGTTCAGAAGTTTTTTTATTTTGATGAGGTCCCATTTATCTATTTTTTCTCTTGCTGCTCGTGCTTTGGCTGTGAAGGTCATGAAATCATTTCCTATTACAAGGTCCTGTAGATGCTTTCCTACATTATCTTCCAAGGTCTTTATGGTTTTGGCTCTTATATTTAGATCTTTGTCCATCTTAAGTTGATTTTTGTATAAGGTGTGAGATGTTATTCTTCTCTCATTCTTTTGGATGTGGATATCCAGTTCTCCAACCTCCACTTGTTAAAGAGGCCATTCTCTCCCAACTGAGTGGGCTTTGTGGCCTTGTCAAATATCAGATGACTGTATATGTGAGGATCTATCTCAATTCGGTTCCATTGGTCAGTAGGTCTATCCTTGTGCCAATACCACGAAGTTTTGATCACTGTAGCTTTGTAGTATGTTTTAAAGTCAGGTAATGTGATACCTCCAACTTCATTTTTCTTTTTCAATATGTCTTTGGCAATTCGGGGCCTCTTGCCTCTCCAAATATTTTTTGTGGTTAGTTCTTCCAGTTCCTTAAAAAATACAGTGTTAACATTTATTGGGATTGCATTAAATCTGTAGATTAGTTTGGGTACGATAGACATCTTGATGATGTTTAGCCTTCCTATCCATGAATAGGGAATATTTTTCCATTTATTTAAGTCTTCTTTGATTTCCTTTAACATGTTGTGTCGTTTTCTGTAAATAAGTCCTTTACATCTTTAGTTAAATTTATTCCTAGGTATTGGATTCTTTTATTTGTTATTGTAAATGGTATATTTTTCCTGATTTCCTCCTCAGTTTGCTCATTATTGGTGTATAGAAATGCTACTCCTTTTTGAGCATTGATCTTATAGCCTGCAACATTACTGAACTCCTTTATAAGTTCTAGAAGCCTTGTTGTCGATTTCTCAGGGCTTTCTATGTATAGGATCATGTCATCTGCAAATAATGAAATTTTTACTTCTTCTTTTCCAATCTGGATGCCTTTTATGTCCTTTTCTTGTCTCAGTGCTCGTGCAAGTACTTCTAAGACAATGTTAAATAGGAGTGGTGATAGTGGGCATCCTTGTCTTGTTCCCGATCTCAGAGGGAAGGCTTTTAGGATTTCACCGTTGAAAATGATGTTAGCTTTGGGTTTTTCATATATACCCTTTATCATTTTCAGACAGTTTCCATCTATTCCTATCTTTTGTAGTATTTTTATGAGGAAAGAGAGCTGTATTTTGTGGAATGCTTTTTCTGCATCTATAGAGATGATCATGTGACTTTTTTCTTTCAATCTGTTTATGTGGTGTATTACATTGATTGATTTTCTTATATTGAACCATCCTTGCATGCCCGGGATGAAACTCACTTGGTCATGGTGTATAATCCTTTTGATATGTTGTTGAATGTGATTAGCAAGTATTTTGTTAAGGATTTTAGCATCTAGTTCATTAGAGAAATTGGTCTGTAAATTTCCTTTTTTGTGGTATCTTTATTTAATTTTTGGTATTAGGGTAATGTTGGCTTTATAGAATGAGTTAGGCAATATTCCTTCTACTTCTATTTTTTGGAAGAGTTTAAGTAGAATTGGTGTTAGCTCTTTCCGGAATGTTTGGTTGAATTCAGCTGTGAAGCCATCTGGTCCTGGACTCTTCTTAGTTGGGAGGTTTTTGATAACTGAGTCTATCTCTTTACTTGTAACTGGACTGTTGAGTTCTTCTATTTCTTCTTTCATCAATGTCAGTTGTTTGTGGGTTTCTAGAAACGTGTCCATTTCCTCTAACTTGTCATTCTTGTTGGCATATAACTTTTCAAAGTATCCTCTTATGATACTCTTTATTTCTGTGGGGTCAGTAGTGATATCACCTTGCTCATTCCTTATTTAATATATTTGCATTTGTTCTCTCTTTTCCTTTGTTAGTTTGGTTAAGGGTTTGTCAATTTTGTTGATATTCTCGAAGAACCAACTTTTGGTTTTGTTTATTGTTTCCAGTGCTTTCTTATTCTCTATTTCATTTAGTTCTGCTCTAATCTTTGTTATGTCCTTCTTTCTACTTCCTTTAGATTTAGTTTGTTGTTGTTTTTCCAATTCCTCCAAGTGTGCAGTTAGGTCTTCAATTTTAGCTCTTTCTTCTCTTTTAATATATGAATTTATGGCTATGAACTTCCCTCTCAGGACTGCTTTCGCTGCATCCCATAGGTTTTGATATGTTGTGTTGTCGTTTTCATTAGTTTCAAGGTAGTTACTGATTTCTTTTGAGATTTCCTCTTTGACCCACTGTTTGTCTAAGAGTGTGTTGTTTAACATCCATATCCTTCTGCCTAACGTGTTTCTCTGGCCCTTAGTGATTTCCAACTTCATTCTGTTGTGGTCAGAGAAATTACTTTGTATAATCTCAATCTTTCTGAATTCATTGAGTGTTGTTCTGTGGCCCAGCATGTGGTCTATTTTGGAGTATGTTCCATGTGCACTTGAGAAGAATGTAAATCCCACTGTATTTGGGTGTAGTGTTCTGTATATGTCTATTAAGTCCAGGTCTTCTAATGTATTGTTGAGTGCCTTAGTTTCTTTATTGATTCTCTGCGTAGATGTTCTGTCTAATGATAATAGTGGTGGGTTGAAATCCCCTGCTATAATTGTAGAGGCATTTATTTCTCCTCTTAGTTTTTCCAGAGTTTGCTGATTGTATTTTGAGGCACCCCGATTAGGTGCATAAATGTTGATCATTATTCTCTCTTCTTCAGTGATTACTCCTTTTACTAATATGTAGTGTCCATCTTTGTCTCTTACAATAGTTTTGCATTTAAAGTCTATTTTGTCTGATATTGGAATAGCTACTCCTGCCCTTTTTTGGCTATTGTTAGCTTGTAAAATGGTTTTCCATCCATTCACTTTCAGCCTCCTTGAATCCCTGGGTCAAAGGTGGGTTTCTTGTAGACAGCATATAGATGGATCATATTTTCTTATCTATTCTGCCAATCTGTGTCTTTTGATTGTTGAATTTAATCCATTACCATTCAGTGTTATTACTCATAACGAATTTCTTACTTCAGCCATTTTTTCTTTGGGTTAATGTATGTCTTATTTTGTTTTGTTTCTCTTTTTGTCTTTAGTTGTTTTTAAACTCTCCTCCAACTCTCTCTCCCTTGTTTTTTCCTTTCAACTTGTAGAGATTCCTTTAGTATTTCTTGAAGTGCTCGTTTCTTCTTGACATACTCTCTTAATTTCTGTTTATCTGTGAGTATTTTGAACTCTCCTTCATTTTTGAATGCCAATTTTGCTGGTTAGAGAATCCGTGGCTGGAAGTTTTTTTCTTTTAGTGTTTTGACTATGTCATACCACTGTCTTCTTGCCTCCACGGTTTCAGCTGAGAAATCAGCCCTTAATCTTATTGTGCTTCCCTTTGATGTGATGGTTCTCTTTTCTCTTGCTGCCTTTAGTATTTTCTCTTTGTCTTGAGCATTGGACATTTTGACAAGTATATGTCTTGAAGTGGGCCTGTTGGGATTTATACTATTTGGGGTGCGCTGTGCTTCCTGGATCTGCACATCCATCTCTCTCAATAGAGTTGGGAAGTTTTCAGCCATTATTTCCTTCAACACTCCTTCTGTTCCCTTTCCCTTCTCTTCTCCTTCTGGGATGCCCATAATGCGTATGTTTGTGCGTTTTGTATTATCGGTTAATTCCCTGAGTCCATGCTGCATTTTTTCTATCTTTTTGTCTATCTCTTCTACAATCTCTTTGATTTCAGCTGTATTGTCTTCCATATCACTAATTCTTTCCTCAGCCTGTTCAAATCTGTTGCCATGTGAGTCCAGCGTCTTTTTTCATTTCTTGGCTTGCGCCATTGTTCACCATCATATCCATTACCTTTTTAGGCATGTTTGCTATTTCTTCAGTATGTTCTCCTAGTGTCTTCTTTATATCCTTAATCTCTTCCTTCAGTTCTTTAAGTTGGTCCATGATATTTGTTTGGATAGCTTTGATTAGTTTTTCCATGTTCTGCATTGCTTCCTGGTTTTTATTTTCTGCATTGGACTGATCAATGTTTTCCAGTTTCTCAGAGTCATTTGTATTTTTCTGTTACCCTCTGGTCATCATATTATCATGATGGGTTTGTTCAGTTGATTAGCTTTTCTCTATGCTCTAGTGTTTTATTTAGCTGTTGGTTCTGTGTGTGAGTAAAGTTTTCTCTTTGGCAGTTTTTCTTCTTGTTTTATTTCCTTACTTCTTTCTATATTCCCTTAATGGCAAAATGTTAGGGCCAGAGGAATCAAAAGATGTAAGGAAGGCTGAAGGATAATAGAAATATTGATAAAAGTTAGAAGAGGGGCAAAATGAGACTTAATGAGATGAATATTTAACTTGTGTCGGCAGTGTAGAGTTCTAGGGGAAAAAATGGAGTTCCTACAATGGACTGAGAAAACAAATGAAGGAATATATATAGTGTTTTAGAAGGCTAGAATTATGAGGAGGGAGAGAAATGGTAAAGAAAGGTCTGAGAGGAAAAAGTTAATACTAATAATAAAAAGAAGAAAACAAAATAGATGGAATAGAAATTGACACCCTTGAGTTGTGGGCCTATGAAAAAATGTTGTATCTAAGAACCACAACAGAAAACAGAAGGCAGAAAGATGCAGGAAAGATAAGCGATAATTTGTAATACAAAATCAATATATACAGCGAGTGGGAAATTACTGAAAAAGAAGCCCAGCAAAGAAGCGACAAGCTAGCAGCACCTAATTTTTTAAAAAATGGAAGAAAAAAGAAAGGTGGGAGGAAAGAGGAAAGAAAATCAAGGGACGAGAAAGGAACAGAGAGAAACCAAAGATCCACACAGGTAAACAGTCAAACAGAGCTATGGGGCGTCAATGATTTCCCTAGGGTCCACGTGGATCCTTCCTGCCTACTTGTGTTTATCAATCAATTTCCCGGCATGGTTCTATATGAAGGTCCTGAAGCAACTTTTAGCTATTAAACTAAATTAAAAAGAATTTATTTTTCATTTATTGAAGTGACCTTCTCACTTTATTTTTTTAATTTTTATTTTTTTTAGTGAAATACAGGACCCAAAATAATTCCTCCTCTAGATCAACCTCCTTACAGAAGGACCTTAGCTGGGCCCGTGGAAATTAATCAAGCACGTCCCACTTCCTGTACTCCCCAGGGTAGCTGTAGCTCTGATGTTAGTCAGTGCTGAGTGCTAAAAATGGCCGATTCTGCCACTTCTGGAACCGAGCTCGAGCCTCACCGGGTTGCTAAGTAAATCAGTTTGAGTGCAGATTTGCGTCTGCTCTCAGCCTGATGCTGTTTCAGGTCGGCTTATCTGCTCCCCAAAGCTATGGGGCGGTACAGGCAGCCAGATCGATGTCTAAAAATAAAAAAAATACCCTTCCCTGTCCTCCAACAGAATCGTCCCTCTGAGATCTGAGATCTCCAAAAGACCTCTGACAGCGGCCTGGGTCTTATCCCTGGGTCGCTAGGGAAATCAGCTCCATTCCCCGACCAGAATCCCCCCTCCAGTTCACCGAGTGCCGATTAGCTCATTTGTTCTGCTCACACAAGGTCCAAGGGGCGCCAGGCAGCCAGTTCCCCAGAAAATAAAACTTTCTCGCCTGCTCGCGGCTCCATGTGGCCATTTTATTTTATTTTATTTTTTCTCCCTAACCGCGGGGCTCAGCTGTCTGTGCCAACCACCTCCGGCAGCCTTAAAACTCACGAATCTCCACCATTCCGTCCACACCGTTGATCTGCGCAGATAGATTTCCCAAGCTTCTCACTCCACGCGTGCACAGCACAGACCCCCGGGCAGGACCCCATCCACAATCCGCCTTGCTCTGGGAGCTTGCAGTTTGTGCCCTCCTACACTAACGCCACCTTGGCCCACCAATGATATACCATCTTACACACATTAGAATGGCGGGTATTAAAAAAACAGAGGACTACAAGTTTTGGAGAGTATGTGGAGGAATGGGAACCCTAATCCATGGCTGGTGGAAATGTAGAATGGTCCAGCTATTGTGAACAACGGTTTGGCCATTCATCAAAATAACTATAGAACTTCAATATGATGTAGCAATTCCACTGCTGGGTATATACCCAGAAGAACTGAAAGCAAGACACAAACAGATATATGTGCACCAATGTTCCTAGCAACATTATTCACTATTGCCAAAAGTTGGAATCAACCCAAACGCCCACCAACAGATGAATGGATAAACAAAATGTGGTATGTACATACAATGGAATATTACTCAGAAGAAGAAATACAGTGTATTAAGAAGAAATACAGTGCTGACACCCAGGATAACATGGATGAATCTTGAGGACCTTATGTTGAGTGAAGCAAGCCAGACATCGAAGGACAAATTTTACATGACCTCCCTGATATGAATTAAGCAAATTGAGTAGACTCAGAGAGCTATTGTCAGGAAGATAGGTTTACAGATAGGTTTGCAATGACTGGCAAAGGAGAATATTCCATTGATGAGTCCTTGATATTGATGACTATGCTTGTGAGACTTTGCTCTTGAAATTGAAACTTAGCCTAGTGTTGTTGTGTGCCAAACTCAGCATAAAAATGCATTACCTTCCCCCCAGCATGGGACATGACTCCTGGGGATGAGATTCCCTGGCACTGTTGGATTACTATCAAGCACCAACTAGGAATGCAACTGGAAAAAGACCTCAAATAAAAGGGGGAAAAGGTAAAGACAAATGAGTTTATGTGGCTAAGAGTCTTCAAAGGGAGTTAGGAGGTCATCCCAGAGGTAACACTTATGCACACCTCAGCAGGATCTCATAGATTGCCAAAGTGGATGCTACCTCAAATAGTAGGGCTTCTGAGGGCTCTGGAGACACCCATGTCCTGTGGTCAGGGCAGATAGCTCTGGAGTTTGGTGCCTTGCCAGGGGGCCCTACTTTGGATTTTTTGCTCCTGAGAGTGACAGAGTTGGACTCAGTTATGACTTCTCTACACATGGCTAATCTGACCCTTCTATTTGAATCTATACTTGGTGCTGGAGTTGGTAGATGTAAATCCAAGAGACTTGAATCTTTGGGCAGTCCAAGTGTCATCTGGGCCCTGAGCCTCAGCAGAATTGCAACACCTACTCTCCAATTCATTGGACTCACCCAGGACAACAAACAAGGAGGTGAGGATTGACAACCACTATACCATGGAAACAAGAGAATCTACAACTGCAAGCAAGAGAGTCCCATCCATTGGCTGTATGGGATCAAACACTCCTCTCAATTAGAGGTGGAGTGGACATCACCATCCCAGAATCCTTAGGATTGGGAATGAACTATGGACTAGAGTGGATTTACTTGTATTCTACAATAGACTTGGGATTATAGCAATGGAAAAAATTATAGCATTGATGTGGAGACAGTGGCCACTAGAGGCTCTGGGAGGAAGGATAGGGAAAGACAGGTATAATGCGTGGGTTTTTGGGGACCTGGGAATCATCCTGAATGGCATTGCAATGACAGATATATGCCATTATAAATCTTCCAATAGCCTGCAGAATTGTGTGGGAGAAAGTGTAAACTACAATGTGAACTATGGTCCATGCTCAATGGCAATGCCCCAGGATGTGTTTATCAATTGCAATGAATATGCCACTCCAATGAAGGATGTTGTTTATGTGGCAAGGTGTGGGAGCTGTGGGGAGCAGGGCATATGGGAATTCTTATATTATACAAATGTATAACACTTGTGTAATCTAAGTATCTTTTAAAAAATAAAAAAATGCATATTTTAAAAAAAGAGTATCAAAGTAGATCACCACATAAACAAATGAAAGAAAAAAATCACAGAATTATCACTGTTGATGCAGAAAAATCATTCAGCAAAATACAACACCCTTTCCTGATTGAAACACTTCAAAGGGTTGGAATAGAAGGAAATTTCCTCAACATGACAAAAGGTATATATGAAAAATCCCCAGCAAACATCATATTCAATAGTGAAATCCTAAAACGTTTCCCTCTAAGGTCTGGAATAAGACAAGGATGCCCACTGTCACTGCTCTTATTTGACATTGTGTTAGAAGTACTTACCTGAGCACTGAGGCAAGAAAAAAGATATAAAGTCATCCAAATTGGATAGGAAAAGGTAAAAATTTCACTATTTACAGATGATATGATCCTATACTTGAAAGCCCTAAGAAATCTGCATAAAAGCTTCTAAAGCTTATAAATGAATTCAGCAAAGTGGAAGGTTATAAAATTAATATGGAAAAATCAGTAGCATTTCTGTATACCAATAATGAGCAATCTTAGGAGGAAATCAGGAAAAAAAATCCCACTTACAATAGCAACTAAGAGAATAAAATTCTTAGGAATAAATTTAACTAAAGATGTAAGTAAATGACTTCTATGAAGAAAACTATACAACACTGTTAAAGGAAATAAAAAAGGCCTGAATAAATGGAAAAATAATCCCTGTACATGGATAGGAAAACTAAACATCATTAAGATGTTTATCCTACCCAAACTGATTTACAGATTTAATGCAATTCCAATAAAAATTACAACAGCATTTTTTACCAAATTGGACACACAAACTATGAAATTTATTTGGATGGGCAAGAGGCCTCAAACAGCCAAAGACCTATTGAAAAAGTAAAATGAAATCAGAGGAATCACACTGTCTGACTTTAAACACTATAAAGCTGCAGTGGTCAAAACTGCATGGTATTGGCACTAGGATAAACATACTGAACAATGGAACCAAATTGAGAGTTCTTATATAGATCCTTGCAAATACAGTCACTGATATTCACCAAGGCCACCAAGCCCATTCAACTGGGATAGAATGGCCTCTTCAACAAATGATGTTTGGAGAACTGTCTATCCTTATCCAAAAGAATGATAGAGTAACACATCTCACACCCATTACAAAAATTAATTCAAATGGATCAAAGATCTAAATATAAGATCCAAGACCATAAAAATCTTGGAAGATAATGAAGTGAAGCTTCTACAGCATTGTGTATTAAGAAATGGTTTCATGAACTTTACACACAATAGATAGATGGGACCTCCTCAAAATTAAAAACTTTTGCACCTCAAAGGAATTTGTCGAGAAAGTGAAAAGGCAGCCTATTCAATGGGAGAAAATATATGATAACTATATACCTGATAGGGGCCTAATATCCTGCATATATAAAGAAATCCTACATCTCGAAAATAAAAAGACAAACAACCTATTTTAAGAATGGGCAAGTAATTTGAATAGACACTTCTCCAAAGAAGAAACACAAATGTCTAAAAAGCACATGAAAAAATGTTCAACATCACTAGCTTTTAGGGAAATGCAAATCAAAACTACACTGAGATATCATCTTACACCCATTAGACTGGCGGGTTTTAAAAAATCAGAAAACTACAAGTATTGAAGAGGATGTGTAGGAATGGGAACCCTTATACACTGCTGGTGGGAATACAGAATGTTGCAGCTAGTGTGGAGTAGTTTGGTGGTTCCTCAGGAATCTAACTATAGAACTGCCGTAGGATCCAGCAATTCCATTGCTGGGTATATACCCAGAAGAACTGAAAGAAAGAACTGAACAGATATAGGCACACCAATGTTCATAGTGGCATTATTCACTATTGCCAAAACTTGGAATCAACCCAAATGCCCATCAACAGATGAATGGATAAACAAAATGTGGTACATACATACAATGGAATATTACTCAGCTGTAATAAAGAATGCAGTACTAGCACATAGGGCAACATGGATGAGTCTTGAAGACCTTATGTTGAGTGAAGTAAGCCAGGCACTGAAGGACAAATATTACATGACCTCGCTGACATGAATTCAGCAAATTGAGCACACAGAGCTAAAGTCTGGAAGATTGGATGACAGAAGATAGAAAGGGAGAAGAAGGTTGTGAGCCAATTCTTATAAGAGCAAAATCTATGATAATTTGAAGGTGTGTAGTTGTGCAGTGGAGGGGCATGATGGTGGTGCAATAATATTATTGGATTAGGCAGTGCGAGTTTGCCAGGGGTCTAGTTGAGGAGGTTGGGTTGGACAGGCTATGAAACTGGGGGCAGTTTTGGGGAAGGGAACAGGTGAACACTGGAGATTTGTGGGTATGTGGTTGAAACTACAATGTTGGGAATGTTCTTTGGGCAACATGACAGTTGAAGGTTACTTGTTTAGGGTGTTGGATGTGGGGGCATTCGGGACAGGGCACACTTGGGCAGGCTTCTAGGAAGTGTTTGAGTATTCATCTTGTCATATTGCATTGTATCAGTGGGTGAAGACCCACATAATGAGGGGGTAGGTGTTGGACTCCCATCCTGGGGAGTCCTCCTATGTTCTCAAATAGAAGGGCAGGAGTCTCTCATGAGCATAGGCAAGGTCTAATAGAGGAGGATAGACCAGTATGTCAAGCTCTCAATGTTGTTGCAAATAACTATGAATCTTTTTTTTCAAGGAGTGAAGCCTGATATTTACTGTGAGATCTGAGGAGAGGGAGAGGGAGGAATAGAATAGGTGGAACATGGGGCATTTGTAGGGGCAATGGAAGTGTTCTACATGATCTTGCAATGATGGATACAAGCCATGTTAAATTTCATGAAAGTTTATAAAAGTGTATGTTCCAAAATGTAAAACATTGACCATGGTTAGTGGCTATGTATCAATATTTGTACATCAATTGTAAAAATGTACCATCCACATATGAAATATTAATAGGGGAAATGGGAAAAGGGGGAGGATGTTAACTATATGGGAATACCCTGTATTATCTACATGACTTTTCTGTAACCTAAAACTTTTTTTGAGACAAAATGAAAAAATTAAGACACTGAGGGAATGTACAGAAGAAAATGTCACTGTACATACAAGACAGCAGATCTTACAGTGATGAAAGACAATGTAAAAATTTAAAAATATTTTTTATTTACTATTATTCCAAATTTTTTAATTTTAAAATTTTTTGTATTTTATTTCTTATTTTTAATACTATCATTATTAATTCATTTTCTTTTTAATTGTATTTGGTTACTTTGTTGACTTCATTTTTGAAGAAATTTTGGATGACAGAAGGTTTACAACTCTGACAGGGGAGGATCATTGGTGCAGGACATTAGTGATGGGGATACATGGGAGAAGGTTCACCTGGGACATACATATAAGGCATAAAAATGTGTTCAATTGTTCATGGGGCATTTTCATTGTTGGTGGAGATCCACACAATAACTGAAAGAATATCAAATTCCTATGCTAGGGAGCTCTAATGGAACAGCAAGAATCCCCCAATTATTGGGTCTATGACTAGTGAAGGAGGATGGTCCATTGATGGGCTCTTGATATTGATGACTGTACTTATGAACCTTTACTTTTGAAATTGAAACTTAGCCTAGTATTGTAGGATTCCTAAGATTTACCTACAGGGAGCCTCCTTGTTGCTTAAATGTGGTCTCTCTCTAAGCCAAACTCAGCATATAAATGCATTACCTTACCCCCAGCATGGGACATAACTCCCGGGGATGACCCTCCCTAGCACCGAGGGATTACTACTACATACCAACTAACAATGCAACTGGAGAAAGACTTTGACCAAAAGGGGGAAAAATAAAGTCAAATAAGTTTATACGGGTAAGAGACTTCAAAGTGAGTTGGGAAGTCATTCCAGATGTTATATTTATGTATGTCTCAGCAGGATCTCATTGATGGCCAAAGTAAATACCACCTCAAATAGTGGGGCTCCTGAGGGCTCTGGAGACATCCAGGCACTATAGTCAGGGAAGATAGCTCAGCAGTATTGTGCCTTGCCAGTGTGATCTACTTTGGAATTTATGCTCCCAGTGTGACAGAGTTGGATTCAGTTGTGGTTTCCCTACACAGGGCTCTTCTGACACTTCTATTTGAACTTGTATTTAGTAGTAGAGTTGATAGGTGTACATCCAAGAGATTTAAATCTTTGGGCTGTCCATGTACCAGCTGGGCCCTGAATATCAACAGAATTGCAACATCTACTCTCCAACTCATTGGACTCACCCAGGACAACTATCAAGGAGATGATGATGGACAACAACCATCCCAAGGAACTGAGAGAGTCTACAACTGCAAGCAAGAGAGTCCCATCCATCAGCCTTATGGGATCAAAGCCCCCTCTGAATTAGAGTTGAAGTGAGCATCACCATTCGAGAATCCTCAGGATTGACGAGTGAACTATGAGTCATAGTAGACTTACTAATAATCTACTATAGACTTATTGTGATTCTAGCAATGTAAGAATTTATATCATTGGTGTGGACACAGTGGCCACTGGAGGTTCTGAAGGCAAGGAGAGGGAAAAACAGGTGCAATCTGGGGACATTTTTGGGTCTTGGGAATTGTTCTGAATGACATTGCAATGACAGATACAGGCCATTATATATTTTGTCATAATCCACAAAATTGTGTGGGAGAGAGTGTAAACTACAATGTAAACTATAATCCATGTAGTGGCAATGCTTCAAAATGTGTTCATCGATTGTAACAAATGTATCACACTAATGAAGGATGTTGTTAATGTGGAAAAATGTGGGATGTGTAGGGAGAAGAGCATATGGGAATCTCCTTTGTTTTTTACGTAACATTTAATCTTTAAAAAATAATTTAAAAAATATTTTAAAAAGCCCATACTGGGTCATGACCTGCTGATGTGATCTAGTTAAAAAGAATTTCCCTTAAGTGAATCTAATCAAAAGTTTCCATGCACAATAGGTTTACTTGCACAGGAATGGATTAGCTATAAGAACAGGATTTTCTGGGATCTACCCTGATTCAAACTGCCACAATATGCAAGCACTTCTTTAAGAGCTAGCCTAATTCAAAAAACAAACAAAATTTCCCTCCCCTCCTGGGATTCCCTTTCTACTTCGCAAGTCTGACAATAACATTTGACAATGAGATCATCAGCAGGTGGCATACCCAGGAAGTTAGGTGGGACACCCTCACATATCCCTCTATGGCAGATGCCAGGATCAACTGAAAAAAGTGGATGCATTGGGGTCAAGAGTGACTATTAATACCTCAGACCACAGTGAGGAGTATAAGGTGGTGTCAGGGAGGGTCTGGCAGCACTTTGGGTTCAATCATCCTATTATTCCATCCAGGGGCCTATTAATTTGTGGTTCCTTTCCTGTGCAGGAGTAAAGGAGATCAAGAGAGCTGTGGATGGTGTATGGAACTGTGAGGAGTTCCTTGATGATGGGAAGCACAGCCTTGGGCCCAGCTTGGGGCCAGAGAATCCAAGGGGCCAGGGCTGGAAGGAATGGCTCACCAAGGTATCCAGACACACTTTGACCCCTTACATCAGCAGTTCAGCCCTTCCCTACTCATGCCACTGGGCCTGGAGAGCCTCCATTAGATGTGACATCCTCTGGATCATGGAAGACTGTTTCCTGACCACCTAGTGTATTGGGTGTTGACAACAAGGGACTGTGAGAACCTGGCACATGTGAACTGGGGAAGAGAAAGTCCATAAACTCTGTACATATCTGGGAATTTGGGACTCCATCCTCATGAGGGTTGTTGAGGATTTTAGTAGGAGACATGAAGGTGCCTAAAAAGCATGGTCCTGGGGAGATCTGCCTAACCTAGGGAGCAGTCAATGCAGGACAAAGCTTCTGATGATCAGCAGAAGTAACCAAAATGGGTGAGAGAGGAGAACATGAATTCTGAGACCCTGGTGCTGATGTTGGCAGCTCATCTCTAAAATGGGGGAAATCATTGAGTGTACAGGAAAATCTCCCTAACAACAGCAACTGCCCCCAACATTCACCCTGGTGGTTAGGCCAACCTCCCTAGTACCCTCTAACTCGTTCTTAAACCAGGGAAAACTTGACCTCTGCTTCTCACAGGGGAAGTGGAGGGAAGCTGCCTAGCCTTCTTTTTTGCCCAGACTCTGGGGGTGCTGCCAGCCTCCTGGTCTGCCCTGACATGGACAATCTGCCTGACCAGGCTCTCTGGGTGCCATCTAGGGACCATGATAGCAGGGGACAGGTGAGATAGTTCTTTGTCCCCTATGTCTCTAAGCTCTCAGTGTCTGGCTGAGTCTGGCATGGCCTCATGCTATAAAAAACATTGGGGCACAGAGTGGGAGGTGGCTGGAGACCTAGTGTGTCATGCAAGATGGTTCCCAGCATGTTGTGCACACATGTTTTCTACAGAGCCTGGCCCTCACACCTGCTTGTTGGTCTTGTCTTGACTTTGAGGGAGACGTGCAACTGGCCTGGGAGGGAAGTAAATCAAGACCTGGTGTACCATCTGGGTGGTACCCAGCCAGGGCTGAAGGAGAATGGCTGAGAGGGGCCAAGTTTCTCCTCACCCACCATGGCCTGAGCACCTGTTCTAGGTCTGAACCCAGCAACGAGTCAGGATTCCCAGTGGCTTGGCATGGTGCAGCCTCTGGGATCAAGGCTGCCATTGGGAGGTGGCAAAGAGGGGTGATGTGCCTGGGGCCCAGGGGGGCAGAGGCCAGACCTAGAGCCCAGCAATCAGTCACCTCCAACTGAGGACCAGAGAGGAAAGATTACCTCAGAGCCCAGAAATGAGCAGAGTCCTGCGGGTAAGGTAGGGATAGGCTCCCTAGGCCAGGGTTCAATACATGCTGTATGGTTTTCTTTGGAAAGGAGAGCCCCAAAGGTACTAGAGAATCCTGGTTCCCACTCCACAAACCTAACCGTTTACCTTTCAGCATCTTCACTTGAACACAGGCACACACATACTCGTACACAGACTCACACATTGAATTATGGGTGGGACCATGGGGCTGAGTGGCAGATAGCAATTCCAGAAGGAGGTGTCCTGGGTTCTATGAAGACTCAAGGAGCAGAGGGAGAGCTGGTTTTGAGCACAACATCAATAGCCACCTACACCCCATGCTACATACTCACTAGACCCTCATCACTGGGTTAGTGTAAGGTCAGGCCAACAGCTGAACCCTTCCTGGACCCTCTCAGGTGCAGGCTACCCTCCTCCTCAGCTGTCAGAACCCTTCTCCCTCACAAGCCTCACCTCATGGTGGCCTGCCTACCTGACAATCAGGATCCTGTCATAAATGAAGCACATCAGGTCATGAACTGGAGGTGGAGAGAACAAGCATTGGATTACCCAGAAAAGCCTGGGTTTCCTTCCCTAATTTGGGCTGTATTTTTCTCCTCCTTAAATGCTGAAATGGCAGGTAGTTGGGCTCAGGTTTGAGAGAAGGCTTCTTGCAAGAGATGGGTCAGGTCTTCTGGGGATCAGCAAAGCCTCATCTCTAAACTCCAGTTTCTGGAGTCCCCTAACTCATTGGCCATTTCTGTTGCCTGTGGTGCTGAAGAGCAGGAATTGGTCCACCTCTATCCATCCAGGCTGGACATCCCAACCCATCTGGTTCTGGTCCATGCCCTTAGCTTGGGAGTTAGGGGTCACAGCCAAGGCAGGACCAAGAGACTCAGCAGGAGGGCATAGATGCTAAGGGTTTGAAATCGCATCTAAAGTGGGGGTGGGCTGGCTCTCACCAGCCTCATGGCCTAAGATAGGTATCCAGAGTTCGACTTGAGAAGTTGTGGTTTCTTTGCTCATACTTGACACCCTCTGCTTGACCTCCTTCCTTGGTCCTGAGCCTCTGCTGCTGTAAAGCATGGATTATGTGCAACATCTTTGGGACTCAAACTCTGCTCTGGGTTCCTGGAACCCAAAGAGGGTGAAGAGCCCTCTCTATTCATGTTTTGGCTTCTGCATTTGAGCAAAGTGCTAAAATGACTGGTCTAGGTGCCCCCCATCCTACCCACAGGTCAGTATGCCTGTGTCCTCTCTTGAATGTGGCTCTTTGACAGGTACCCAGAGGCTCTTGGAACTTTTGAATGCCAACTTCAATCTGCTCCTTTGAAAAGCTCTGAGGGGTGGTAGGAGGGCTGACTACTTGAGGTAACTGTCAGTACTAAATGAGAGAAGCCCTGGAAAACTTCTATGGTTTCTACCTCTGTGGAAATGTTGGGCAGAGGAGCCAGTGTCCATGTGTGGCATTTTCCTCTCCCCCATTAAGGAGCTATGTCTCACCCCTCACTCATCCTTGACTTTTGGCAAAACATTTTCCCATCTGTAAAGGATGTTTGAGATTCCATTTAAGGCAGGATTTCTTAACCATTTTTGTTCCACAGACCCCTTTGCAAGTCAAGTGAAAACCATGGACCCCTTAACTCCACACTATACTGTGTATTGTTTAATAAATATATCACACCCACAATGTGGCGAGATAGAACACCCACTTCCCCCTCCCACTGGCTATTTGAGTAGATGGCTGGGAGGGGTGGGGTTGAACAGGCCAGGAACCAGACCCTCTTGGGTAAAACAACCATAAGAGAGGTGACAAGATGTCTAACCTGTATTTGTACACATAGGCTATAGTCCTGTTTATTATTAACTGTATCTGTTCACCTTGTACCCATTACCTATGTCACAGAAAATGTGCTGTTCCCTTCTTGTGCATGTACACCCCTCTGCTATATTCTCTATATAAGCCTGTGGCCCTCAAGAGGTGGCAAGAGCTTCTCTCAGTCAGCTGCTACCAGGTTATATGAGTAATAAAGGCATGACCAGTGCTGGGCTGCCATGTGGTTTCTCTGGAATATCAAATCATTTGGTCACCCTTCCCAGGTTTGACCTCCTACATTACAATTGGTGTAGTCACCAGGATATTCTGGGGTCTTCTAATTGTGTAAGAGCTGTGAACAGCATTGTAGTCACAGGGAACTCTATGTGGGAAATCCCAGGGGAGCCCCATTCCTCTTTGTGGTTTGAGCTGGCTCACCTCATAGACACTTGGGGTCCTGTACATGACTTGGTGGGTGTCCTATATATACCTGCAGGGTTAATACAGTTAGAGAAGAATGCAGAAGATATCTTCATGAAAAAAGAAAGGAACAATCAGTGGAAAAGAATATAGGAGCAATGCTTGTAAAAAAAAAAAAAAAAAAAAAGGAGCAACATGCTCTGTCTGCATCTGTTGCTTCGTCAATTCTCACTGCTTTATGTGAGAGCAGATAAAGAGTTGGCTGCTGAAGTGAAAACACTGAAAGCTCATAATACTTATATAAACTTTGGAAGAGTGTAAATGGGGTATACTTTGACAATGTTTTTAAGTTTCAGTCACATTTTATTTTGAACAGAATTTTTATCAAGATGTTAAAAGGAACTTTCAGTTTTGAATCAATAGCTTACTCCTGATTTTCAAGCCTAAGTGTACTCCTAAAAGTAATCCAGAATATATAAAGGATAACTGTCTGTCTGTCTAAACTGCTAAATTAGTGCTTAAATGCATTTATACTGCTCAAGTATTCGGAACTAATTGATGATTACTAATAAAAATGTTTCTAAGAATGAACTTGCATATTACAGGCAACATGGATTCAGTAAAATCAGAGATGTGAAATGATGGAGAGCTCGGAGATAACCATACCAAAGGAGCAAGAATTAAGATTCAAATTAGTGAGCTTTATGTTTCTGTTGGTGTGTTTGTTCAGTTCATACCTCCAAATGGTAATTTTAACTTAACAAATGAAAATTCTTAAAAAAGCACTATTCAAATGGCCAAAAATTAAATAAGCACTTAATTAGTAAATGAGTATAGATACTAATAAAATAAATTAGCATTATATATTTTAAATCTTTAAGATAATGAAAATTGTAAGTTTTTGGCTAATGAAATGATTATAAACCTCTTTTCAAAAAAATTTTTACCTAAATTGAAAGGAATAGTTTTTTATTTCACAGAACACAATGAAGGTTATGAGACTTAAATGGATATGAAAGAAGTAGAAGGTTTGTGAGAACTTGCTTAAGGGGGTGTGTTTTGTCCTAAGATAAGATGGCTGTTTTTCACAAAATCAGGATGTAAATATGCAGGACAAAACTTGAATGCGTATGACAAGTTGTAGAAAGGTTAGTGAAAGTGAATTTCACTTATTGCTGACTGACTATAATTCAATCTTATTTAAAGGTGGAATTTGTCTTGAGATGAAGAAACCAGTCAATGTGGTTATGGATGGTTTGGGGACGTTTATAAAAGCATTTACCAAAGTAAAAGATTACAATGTAAATGATTCTGAGAAACCATTATTAAGCAGAAATCTAGGAGTTGTTAATAATAAAAAGTAACTTTATAGGAAAAAACCTATTCTCAATCTGTTTAATGGTTTAAAAAATACAGAGAAGTTAAGTCTTTTCCAAACTATTTGCTAACCTATTGATCACTGTGATAGAGGCCTGCTTAAATATAATATTCAGACATAACAACCTTTAATATTCTCGTAAAACCCTTAAGAATATATTTAATTGCAAACGGTTGGAAATAATTTCTTCTTTCACTTTGTGAAAATTGAGGTGCTGAAATATATACACGTAATCTGTATAATACTAGATAAAAATAAAATGTTGTTAATCATGATTTTAATTATAAAAAATGGTATATGTCACAAAAAAACAACTTCTTGACCTGGAAATCAAAATGTGGATGCTTTGACTCCTATTCATCTGATCTGCCCCCACTTCCACTATAAAAGCAGTTCTGTGGCTGCAGAAAAAGTGGCCTTTTTCTGAAGTGATGCATAACAGTAGGTTATCATAAATTAAAGTAACACCACTGCTGTATGCAACAGTCTCAAATATAGCTGGCTTATTGCAAGAAATTTGTACCCAGTTATGTCACTGTCACATTGTTTTAGATCTTGCTACTGCTTTCTTTAGTGTCTCCTTAGACAAGTCAAGCCACCCTGCATTCACCTTCTCGTGGGAAGGCCAACAATGAATTTTACAGGGCTTCCCCAAGGCTATGTGCAGAACCCAGCTATTTGCCCAGGCCTGGTGGCTAAGGATCAGGCTGCATGAAAGAAACCTGTGGCTGAAACACTATTTAACAAGTAATTCTCTCTCAGAATTAAAAGCAGCATCAGAGACAATGATATCTTATCTTGAGAGCCTGAGATGAGAAAATAATTGGGACAACCTGCACGGTTCCTGCTGCTCTGTCAAATTCTTAAGTGTCGTTAATGTACAATGTTTTCCCATATCACAAACTCCAAAAAAAATTAGTGGCCTTTCTGGGGTATTGGAGGCCCTTAATCCCTCATTTAGCTCAGATATTAAAACCATTGGATGTGTTAATCAGGGAAGGTTCACCCTGGGAGGACACCCTCGGCAGGCTTTAAAGACGTAAAGAGGGAGGGTCCTGCCCGGGGGTCTGTGCTGTGCACGCGTGGAGTGAGAAGCTTGGGGCATCTATCTGCGCGAATCGGCGGTGTGGACCGAACAGTGGAGATTCGTGAGTTTTGAGGCTGCCAGTGGAGGTTGGCACAGGCGGCTGAGCCCCGCGGTTAGGGAAAAAAAAATAAAACGGCCATTTGGAGCCGCGGGTGGGGCAAAAAAATTTTATTTTCTGGGGAGCTGGCTGCCTGGCGCCCCTTGGACCTTGTGTGAACAGAGCAAACGAGCTAGTCAGCACCCGGTGAACCGGAGGGGGGATTTTGGTCGGGGAACAGAGCTGATTTCCCTAGCCACCCAGGGATAAGACCCAGGCCGCTGCGGAGCCAGGAGGAAGGGACACTTCCCAAAAAGGGGAGGGTTCGGTTGGAAGACAGGGAAGGATATTTTATATTTTTAGACATTGATCTGGCTGCCTGCACCGCCCCGTGGCTTTGGGGAAAAGATAAGCCGAACTGAAGCAGCACCAGGCTGAGAGCAGACGCGAATCTGCACTCAAACTGATTTACTGAGCAGCCCGGTGACGCTGGAGCTCAGAGTCAGAAGGGGCTGAATCCGCCATCTTTAGCACTCCTCACTGACTAACATCAGAGATTCAGCTAACCTGGGGAGTCCGGAAAGTGGGACGTGCTTGATTAATTTCCACGGGCCCAGCTAGGGTCCCTTCCGTAAGGGGGTTGGTCTAGAAGAGGAATTATTTTGGGTCCTGCATTTGGCTAAAAAAAAAAAAAAAAAAAAAAGTGAGGTCACCTCAGCAAATGAAAAATAAATTCTTTTTAATTTAGTTTAATAGCTAAAAGCTGCTTCAGGACCTGCATATAGAACCCTGTGGGGAAATTCATTGATAAACACAAGTAGGCAGGAAGGATCCACGTGGACCCTAGGAATCATTGACCCCCCTTAGCTCTGTTTGACTGCTTGCCTGTGTGGATCTTTGGTTTCTCTCTGTTACTTTCTGGTCTATTGCTATTATTCCCATTTTCCTCCCCACTTCCTTTTTCCTTCTATTTTTTTTTAAATAGGTGCTGCCAGCTGGTCGCTTCTTTGCTGGGCTTCTTATTCAGTAATTTCCCACTCGTTGTATATATTGATTCTGTATTACAAACTATCGCTTATCCTTCCTGCATGTTACTGTCTTCTGTTTTCTGTTGTGACTCTTAGAGACAGCATTTTTTCATAGGCCCACAACTTAAGGGTGTCAATTTCTATCCCATCTATTTTGTTTTCTTTTTCTTCTTTTTTCTTTTTTTTTTTTATTAGTATTAACTTTTTCCTTTCAGACCTTTCTCTACTATTTCTCTCCCTCCTCATAATTCTAGCCTTCTAAATCACTATATATATATATTCCTCCATTTGTTTTCCCAGTCCATTATAGGAACTCCATATTTTTTCCTAGTACTCTACACTGCCTACACAAGTTAAATATTCATCTCATTAAGTCTCATTTTGCCCCTCTTCTAACTTTTATCAATATTTCTATTATCCTTCTGCCTTCCTTACATCTTTTGATTCCTCTGGCCCTAACCTTTTGCCTTCGAGGGAACATAGAAAGAAGTAAGGAAGTAAAATAAGAAGAAAAACTGCCAAAGAGAAAACTTAACTCACACGCAGAACCAACAGCTAAATAAAATTCTAGAGCATAGAGAAAAGCTAATCAACTGAACAAACCCATCAAGATAATATGATGACCGGAGGGCAACAGAAAAATACAAATGACTCTGAGAAACTGGAAAACATGGATCACTCCAGTGCACAAAATAAAAATCAGGAAGCAATGCAGAACATCGAACAACTAATCAAAGCTATCCAAACAAATATCATGGACCAACTTAAAGAACTGAAGGAAGAGATTAAGGATATAAAGAAGACACTGGGAGAACATACTGAAGAAATAGCTAACACACCTAAAAAGGTAATGGATATGATGGCGAACAAAGACACAAGTCAAGAAATGAAAAAGACGCTGGACTCACATGGCAGCAGAATTGAACAGGCAGAGGAAAGAATTAGTGATATGGAAGACAATACAGTTGAAATCAAAGAGATTGTAGAAAAGATAGACAAAAAGATAGAAAAAATCCAATATGGTCTCAGGGAATTAACCGATAATGCAAGACGCACAAACATACGCATTATGGGCATCCCAGAAGGAGAAGAGAAGGGAAAGGGAACAGAAGGAGTGTTGAAGGAAGTTATGGCTGAAAACTTCCTGACTCTATTGAGAGAGATGGATGTGCAGATCCAGGAAGCACAGCGCACCCCAAATAGTATAAATCCCAACAGGCCAACTCCAAGACATATACTTGTCAAACTGTCCAATGCTCAAGACAAAGAGAAAATACTCAAGGCAGCAAGAGAAAAGAGAACCATCACATACAAGGGAAGCACGATAAGATTAAGTGCTGATTTCTCAGCTGAAACCATGGAGGCAAGAAGACAGTGGTATGACATAGTCAAAACACTAAAAGAAAAAAACTTCCAGCCACGAATTCTCTATCCAGCAAAATTGGCATTCAAAAATGATGGAGAGTTCAAAATATTCACAGATAAACAGCAATTAAGAGAGTATGTCAAGAAGGAACCAGCACTTCAAGAAATACTAAAGGAATCTCTACAAGTTGAAAGGAAAAAACAAAGGAGAGAGAGTTGGAGGAGAGTTTAAAAACAACTGAAAACTCAAAAAGAGAAACAAAACAACATATGACATACATTAACCCAAAGAAAAAATGACTGAAGTAAGAAATTCGTTACGAGTAATAACACTGAATGTTAATGGATTAAATTCACCAATCAAAAGACACAGATTGGCAAATGGATAAGAAAATATGATCCATCTATATGCTGTCTACAAGAAACCCACCTTCGGCCCAGGGATTCAAGGAGGCTGAAAGTGAATGCCTGGAAAACGATTTTACAAGCTAACAATAGCCAAAAAAGGGCAGGAGTAGCTATTCTAATATCAGACAAAATAGACTTTAAAGGCAAAGCTATTGTAAGAGACAAAGATGGACACTACATATTAGTAAAAGGAGTAATCTCTCAAGAAGAGAGAACAATCATCAACATTTACGCACCTAATCGAGGTGCCTCAAAATACGTGTGGCAAACTCTGGAAAAACTAAGAGGAGAAATAAATTCCTCTACAATTATAGCAGGGGACTTCAACACACCACTATCATCATTAGACAGAACATCTAGGCAGAGAATCAATAAAGAAACGAAGGCACTCAACAATACATTAGAAGATTTGGACTTAATAGATATATACAGAACACTTCACCCAAATACAGCGGGATTTACATTCTTCTCCAGTGCACATGGAACATACTCCAAAATAGACCACATGCTAGGCCACAAAATAACACTCAATGAATTCAGAAAGATTGAGATTATACAAAGTAATTTCTCTGACCACAACGGAATGAAGTTGGAAATCAATAAGGGCCAGAGAAACAGGTTAGGCACAAGGATATGGAAGTTAAACAACACACTCTTAGACAGTGGGTCAAAGAGGAAATTTCAAAAGAAATCAGTAACTACCTTGAAACTAATGAAAACAACAACACAACATATCAAAACCTATGGGATGCAGCGAAAGCAGTCCTGAGAGGGAAGTTCATAGCCATAAATTCATATATTAAAAAAGAAGAAAGAGCTAAAATTGAAGACCTAACTGCACACTTGGAGGAATTGGAAAAACAACAACAAACTAAACCTAAAGGAAGTAGAAAACAGGAAATGACAAAGATTAGAGCAGAACTAAATGAAATAGAGAATAAGAAAGCACTGGAAACAATAAACAAAACCAAAAGCTGGTTCTTCGAGAATATCAACAAAATTAACAAACCTTTAGCCAGACTAACAAAGAAAAAGAGAGAACAAATGCAAATACATAAAATAAGGAATGAGCAAGGTGATATCACTACTGACCCCACAGAAATAAAGAGTATCATAAGAGGATACTTTGAAAAATTATATGCCAACAAGAATGACAATTTAGAGGAAATGGACAAGTTTCTAGAAACCCACAAACAGCCGACACTGATGAAAGAAGAAATAGATGAACTCAACAGCCCAATTACAAGTAAAGAGATAGACTCAGTCATTAAAAACCTCCCAACTAAGAAGAGTCCAGGACCAGATGGCTTCACAGCTGAATTCTACCAAACATTCCGGAAAGAGCTAACACCAATACTACTTAAGCTCTTCCAAAAAATAGAAGTAGAAGGAATACTACCTAACTCATTCTATGATGCCAACATTACCCTAATACCAAAACCAAATAAAGATACCACAAGAAAGGAAAATTACAGACCAATTTCTCTAATGAACCTAGATGCTAAAATCCTTAACAAAATACTTGCTAATCGCATTCAACAACATATCAAAAGGATTATACACCATGACCAAGTGGGTTTCATCCCAGGTATGCAAGGATGGTTCAATATAAGAAAATTAATCAATGTAATACACCACATAAACAAACTGAAAGAAAAAATCACATGATCATCTCTATAGATGCAGAAAAAGCATTTGACAAAATACAGCACTCTTTCCTCATAAAAACACTACAAAAGATAGGAATAGATGGAAACTTTCTGAAAATGATAAAGGGTATATATGAAAAACCCAAAGCTAACATCATTTTCAATGGTGAAATCCTAAAAGCCTTCCCTCTGAGATCGGGAACAAGACAAGGATGCCCACAATCACCACTCCTAGTTAACATTGTCTTAGAAGTACTTGCTCGAGCACTGAAGCAGAAAATGATACAAAAGGCATCCAGATTGGAAAAGAAAAAATAAAAATTCATTATTTGCAGATGACATGATCCTATACCAAGAAAGCCCCGAGAAATCTACAACAGAGCTTCTAGAATTTATAAAGGAGTTCAGTAGTGTTGCAGGCTATAAGATCAATGCTCAAAAATCAGTAGCATTTCTGTACACCAATAATGAACAATCTGAGGAGGAAATAAAAAAAAAAAAACAACAACAAAAAAAAACATTTACAATAGTAACTAAAAGAATCAAATAGCTAGGAATAAACTTAACTAAAAATGCAAAGGACTTATATACAGAAAACTACACAACACTGTTAAAGGAAATCAAAGAAGACTTAAATAAATGGAAGAATATTCCCTGTTCATGAATAGGAAGACTAAACATTATCAAGATGTCTATCCTACCCAAACTAATATACAGATTTAATGCAATCCCAATAAAAATCAACACTGTATTTTTTAAGGAACTGGAAAAATTAACTACAAAATTTGGAAGTTAAGAGGCCCCGAATTGCCAAAGACATATTGAAAAAGAAAAATGAAGTTGAGGTATCACATTACCTGACTTTAAAACATACTACAAAACTACAGTGATCAAAACTGCATGGTATTGGCACAAGGATAGACCTACTGACCAGTGGAACTGAATTGAGAGTTCTGATACAGATACTCGCATATACAGTCACCTCATATTTGACAAGGCAACCAAGCCCACTCATTTGGGAGAGAATGGCCTCTTTAACAAGTGGTGCTTGGAGAACTGTATTTCCATACGCAAAAGAATGAAAGAAGAATACCATCTCACACCTTATACAAAAATCAACTCAAGATGGGTCAAAGATCTGAATATAAAAGCCAAAACCGTAAAGACCTTGGAAGATAATGTAGGGAAACATCTACAGGATCTTGTAATAGGAAATGGTTTCATGAACTTCACACCCAAAGCATGAGCAGCAAGAGAAAAAAATAGATAAATGGGATCTCCTCAAAATTAAAAACTTCTGCACCTCAAAGGATGTTATTAAGAAAATAAAAAGACAGCCTACACAATGTGAGAAAATGTTTGGCAACCACATATCTGATAGGAACCTAATATCCTGCTTATATAAAGAAATCCTACACCTTGAAAATAAAAGGACAAACAACCCATTTAAAAAAATGGGCAAGTGACCTGAAAAGACACTTCTCCAAGGAAGAAATACAAATGGCTAAAAAGCACATGAAAAAATGCTCAACATCACTTACTTATCAGGGAAATGCAAATCAAAACTACAATGAGATACCATCTTACACCCATCAGAATGGCAGCTATTAAAAAAACAGGAGACACTAAATGTTGGAGAGGATGTGGAGGAATAGGAACCGTCATCCACTGCTGGTGGGACTGCGGTATGGTCCAGCCACTGTGGAGGACAGTTTGGCGGTTCCTCAGAAAACTAACAATAGATCTTCTGTATGATCCAGTGATTCCACTGCTGGGAATACACCTAGAAGAATTTAAGGCAAAGACTCGAACAGATATATGCACACCAATGTTCAGAGTGGCATTGTTCACAATTGCCAAAAGTTGGAATCAACCCCGGTGCCCATCAACAGATGAATGGATAAACAAAATGTGGTACATACATACAATGGAATATTACTCAGCTGTAAGAAGGAATGATGTGCTAACACACAGAATAACATGGATGAATCTTGAAGACCTTATGTTGAGTGAAGCAAGCCACACATTGAAGGATGAACAGTATTTGACCTCACTGATTAGAATTGAGGAAAGTGAGCAGTCTCTGAGAACCATTGTTCAAAAGATAGGTTAACAAGGGAGAGAAAGAGAAGAGTAGGTTGTGAGCCATCATGCATATGGACATAATCTATGGAAAAGTGATAGAGTATAGTTGCATATTGAAGCATAGGACAGGTGGGAAGTGATATTACTGGGTTTGGTGGTACAGGGTTGACAGGTGGATAGATTAGGAAGGGCAGGTTAGAATACCTAGAATACCCAGGGCATATAACAATGAATCCTGTCACCCAATGAGTCAAGACAAGGGAGTGTCATGTGCCCCAGATGGATGGGGAGGAAGGAACAGAAAAGATCAAATAAGGGTTATTTAGTGGTCATGGGAAATGTTTTTCATTACCTTACAGTAATGGACACAGGACATGGTAAATATCATCAAAAATTATTAAACTGTACCTTCTAAATTGTAAACTATACTATAAACCATTGACAATGTTTAGTAGCTATGTTTCAGTATCTGTATAACAGTTATAACAATGCTTCCATCCACATAAAAGAGGTTTAATATGGGTTGAGGAAAGAGGAAGGAGGCTGGGTATATGAGAGTCTCTAGTATTCTGTGTGTGACTTTGCTGTGACCTAAAACTTCTTTGAAAATTAAATGAAAAATTGGGAGACACTCGGGAATGAGAGGGGGAAGATGCTACGGTACAGACTGGACACCTGATAATGCAGTGATAAAAGGCAAAAAAATAAAACAAAATAAAATAAAAAATAAAAAATTTTTCCCCATTTTTTGAATGTCCCAATTTGTTAATTATAATTTATTTTTAGTTCTTTTTTTCTTAGTTTCCATGTATTTTATCTCTTTCATTTAAGCTTATCATTATTATTTCCTTTTCCTCTTTATTGTATTTGGTTATTATATGGGCTTTATCTTCAAGGAAGGGTTAGATCACAGAAGGGTTACAATGGGGGCTGCAGAAGATCATTGTGGGGGCTGTCTGGGATGGGGGATTCATGGGAGCAAGTTCATCTGAACATACATGAAAGAGATACAATATTGTTCAAAAGATCAAGGGATGGGGCATGGTCATGGTGGGTAGACAATCACTCAATTAATGAGGGAATACTGAATTCCCAGCCTGGAGAGCTCTGCCATATTCTCCAATGGAGCAGTAACAGTCCCCTGAGTGTGGTGGCAGTGTCTGGCAAAAGAGGATGGTCTACTGATGGGTTCTTGATATTGATGACTAGCCTTTTGAGTCTTTGCTCTTGTAATTGAAACTTAACCTTGTGCTATGTGGTGCCTAAGGGTTGCCACCTGAGAACCTCGTTGTTGCTCAAATGTGGCCTCTCTCTAAGCCAAATTCAGCATATGAATGCATTACCTTCCCCCCAGGGTAGGACATGACTCCCGGGGATAAGCCTCCGTGGCAACGAAGGATTAACACCAAGTGCCAACTGGCAATATGACTGAAAAAAGACCTGAAAAAAAAGGGAGGAAAGGTAAAGACAAATGAGTTCATGTGGCTATGAGACTTCAAAGTGAGTCGAGAGGTCATCCAGAGGTAATGCTTATGCACACCTCAATAGGATCTCATAGTGCACAAAAGTGGATATCACCCCCACACAAAGGGGCTCCTCAGAGCTCTGGAGACACCAGGGCCCTATGTAATGCGGGATAGCTCCAGAGATTGATGTCTTATCAGTGGGCTCTACTTTGGAATCTGTGCTCCTGAGAGTGACAGAGTTGGACTCAAATAAGTCCTCCCCGCACATGGTCCATCAGTCCCTTTTATTCAAACTTATATGTGATGCTGGAGTTTGTAGGTGTACTTCCAGAGACTGGAGCCTCTGGCCTGCCCATGTGCCAGCTGTGCCTAGAATCTCAGTGGAGCTGCAATTCCTACTCTGCAGCTCAAAGGACTCGCCCAAGTCACCTGGTGTGGAGATGATGATGGACAACGGCCATTCCAGAGAATGGAGAGAGCCTGCAGCTGCTCATCCACTGTATCCATGGGATATAAGCCCACTCTCACTTGGAAGTGGAGTGGACATCAACATCCCAGACTCCTCATGATTGGGAGAAGAGCTATGGACTTGAGTGGACTTAATGGCATTCTGTTGTAGACATATTGTGATTCAAGCAATGGAAGAAATTACAACAGTGAGGTGGAGCCAGTGGCCACTAGATGCTTTCAGGGCAGGGAAGGGAAAAACAGTTGTAATACAGTGGCTTTCTCAGGACTTGGGAATATCCTGAGTGACATTAGAAGGACAGATATAGGCCATTTTACATGAGCATAACATGCAGAACTGTGTGGGAGAGAGTGTGGTCTACAATGTGAACTATGGTCCATGCTTAGTGGCAAACCGCAGGATGTGTATAGCCATTGCAGGTGATGTGACACACTAATGAGAGATGTTTATGTGGGATGTTATTTGAGGTGTGGGAGATGGGGAACATGGGAATCCCTGTAATTTTTGTGTAACATTTATGTAATCTAAGCATCTTTTAAAATCTGTAAAATATATATATATATAACTTTTATGTAAGCAAATGAAGAAAAAAACTATGTAAAAATATAAAAAAAAAAAAAAAAAAAAAAGAAATAAAGAAAAAAAAAATACAGATCAGCACAGCTCACAGAAGCCCATCAGACTTTCTGGACTGGACCCCATAGAGATACAATGGGAGTCTGTGGACTTGCAATTTCTGCGGCATGGCTTTATGTCTTCCCCTCTAATCACAACATCAGCAGCAGGATGGAACCCCCAAAAGAAACATTCCCAGTCTGAATTCAAAGAGAGCTCTGTTCATGTAGGGCAGCTCCCACAGGTATGTAATCAGGAACATTTTCACCGTAGTACAGGTGTTCTTAACAAATGTTCCAAGAGTTTGAATTGAAATTCAAAAGAACATTATTCTTGTGGGTATGTGTTGTTGCAGGTATGATATATTTATTAAATAATACACCGTATAGTGTGGACTTATTAAGGGGTCTGTGATTTTCATCAGACTGGCAAAGAGTTCCATGGAACACAAAAGGTTAAGAACCCTGCTGTAACGGGACCAGAGCCTCTTGCTCTAGCAACAGTAAAGACCAGCAGGGAGCCAATGGGAATTTCTTCAAGGTTATATGCAGATATATTCATGTCAAGTTTGCCAGAAGGAATCTCAAGGAACCTCGAAGCAAATATGTAGGGGAGATAACTTAATCCTCCAAAAGCCAAAGTAAACTCATTAAACTTTCTTTTTTTAAAATTTTATTTTATTTATTTATTTGTCTCTCCACCCACCTTGTTTTTGCACTAGCTGTCTGCTCGTCTTCATTTTTTTAGAAGGCATCAGGAACAGCAACTGGGACCTCTCATGTGGGAAGGAGGTACCAAATCATTTGAGCCACCTCCACTCCCTGCTTGTTGTGTTTCCTTGTTGCATTGTCATCATGTTGCATCATCATCTTGTTGCATTGTCATCTCATTGCATCATCTTGGTGCATCAGCTTGCCGTGCCAGCCCCTTGCACCAGCTCATTGTCTTGTTCATCTTCTTTAGGAGGCAGAGGTAACCAAACCCAGGACCTCCCAAGTGGTAGTTGGGCACCCAAGGGCTTGAGCCTCATCTGCTTCCCTCAATAAACTTTTGATAGAGGATGAGGATCATGAGCTGAATGGAGCTCAAAGAGATGATATGGGAGATCAGCAGGTGCTGAATACAACAGCCATGAGTGGGACCAGAACAATCCATGTATGCTGCTGTGACCTATTTCACACCAGGCCGAAGGATATTGTTCAGGGCAGGGTGGGGATAGGCAGATGTCATAGCAGGTTCTCAACAGGGTTCCACTGAAGAGGATCCCGGCACCTTCATATCCTACAAAACCATTACCACAAAAATCACTAAGGAGTTTCTGCTCTAACAGTATTCCATGAGATGTGGGGGAGTCAAGATTATGGCCACGGGCCTTTACTATCATACTTAGAGAGGACAGGACAAGGGAGAAGGGCCCCAGGGAAAACATACCAGCCAAATCTCTGGAGTTCCACCTGCATGGTGTACAGAGTAACCACCTGGCAGCAAAGGCCTTAGGGCCCCTCCTCTAGTCTCTCAGTTGGCTCTTAGGAGCACTTTAAAGCTGAAGTTCATTTCTTAGTTTGGTAGTAATAGTTTAAAGGCCCTGGAGATCCCAGATATCCTTTTTACTTCACCCCATGGAGTACCCACTGCATAACATGCACTGCAGCCTGTAACACTTGATCAGGTCCCACTCACAACTAAGTGCATTGTGCACCTTAACAGATCTCCTGCATCATCTCTTGGTTCCAGGTAGCTCATGATTTTCATCCTCTATTTAAAGTTCCATGAGTGTGGCTGGGCCTCCTGGAGATCCTGTACATCTCACCTTGATATTTCCTCTCCCACTTGTCTTGCTTCATGCTGGCACACCCCAAGCAGGCATTACTGTAGATAAACTTAATGAACAGCTTCATGGCCCCTTGCTGCCCCTGGATGTTGCCAAAAGGGGAGACTAGCCTCACTCCACAAGGTTTCCAGCTTCTTGTCACTGGTAAATTTGTTGCTTAAGCCAAAATCATCAAGGTTGATATTCCAATCAGCCTCCAGCAGCAGCTTTTCTGTCTTTAAGCCTATGGGCAATACACTTTGTGTGTGTGTGTGTGTGTGTGTACACCAAATATTTATTAAAGAAGTTGTGAACTAACAAAACAATCATACATAATGTGCAGAATTCCCATACAACACCCCTCCAACAACACCTTACTTTATTGTGGAACATTTGTTACAGATTATGAAAGAATACCTTCAGACTATTACCACTAACTATGGTCCATAGTGTACATTTGGTATAGTTTTTCCACACCCTCCTATTATTAACACCATGTATTAGTACTGTAAATTTATTTTTTAACTATATTTTATACATTTAATAATTAAATACATAAACAATTAAAAACTAAAAAGTAAACACAGATGAATATATACATACGTTTCTCAATTAAATAGTATTGTACATTTATTATACTTCATAAGAGAACACTCTCATATTTGTACTGTTAATCACAGTCCATCTTCCACCACATGGTTCACTGTGATATTCAAAGCCAGGCCTTGCACAATCTACCCAAAGTGTACACTAAGTGGCTCTCACTGTCATCACAGAGTTGTGCTGTCATCACCTCATTAAATTTTTCCCCTCAGGTGACATTTTCTTTTATTTAAAAAGTTTAAAAGAATTTACCAAAGGGAAAAAGAAGCAAAACAAACCTACCAAAAAGGAAGTTTAGCAAGGTTTCAGGATACAAGATCAAAATAAAATATCAATTTTACTTCTACACACCAGCAAATATAATCCAAACAAGAAATTAATAAAACAATTGAATTCACAATAGCATCGAAAAACAGAAATTACTTTAATAAAAAGGTGTGAAACTTGTATACTGAAAAATACAAAACATCATTGAGAAAAATCAAAGACCTCCAAATAAATGTAGTGGTATATTATGTTCATTGATAGGAAGAATAAACATTGATAATATGACAATTATTCCCAAACTAACCTAAAGATTCAACACAATCCCCATGAAATTCCCTCATTCTTATTTTATAAATTGATAAGCTGATTTGGAAACATGTCATCAAATTCCACAACAGTATTTGAAAAGAAAATAAAAGCAGAATTGGAGGACTACCTGATTTCAAAATTTACAATGTAACTATAGCAATTTTTAAAATGTAGTATTGGCATAAGGATAGACACACAGACCAATGGAAAAGACCAGAAAGTCCAGAAATATATACTCTTCTACATGGTCAACTGATTTGTAACAAAAATCCTAAAGAATTAAATAAAGAAAGGATAACCTTTCCAAACAACACTGGAAGAACAATTGGATACCTACAAGAAAAAATACATATGTACATATACACACACATATATGTATCCATACATTACATTCTTAAATGAATGAATAAATAACAAAATGAACTTAGACCCCTACCTCACATGATACAAAAAGACAACCCAAAATGGACAACAGAACTGTGTGTAAGAACTATAACTATACAATTATCAGGGGAAAATATAGGAAAAGCTTTTGTGACTTTGATGAGGCAAAGATTTGTTTTATATGACATAAAAGTGGGATTCATAAAAGATGATATCTGTTAGGTTGATTTCATCAAAATTAAAAACTGACATCATTTGGAGGCTTGACCAAGGATAGTCAGATTATTTGTAAAGTTAAGATCCCAAAGAGCTTTGTGTTTATATGGGTTATAGATATCTACGTTTCCCTTATCAGAAACTAGAACCTAGAATACTCCAGTGGCTTCAACCTTTCTAGTTTGAAAACCAGTAATAATATATGACTTTGAAAGAGTTCATAAGGACAACGTTGAAAATATCCAATTCCTTTTTCTGTAACTCTGCATGACTGGAATAAAAAAGATGCCACAACTAACATGATATCATGGTTCTATATGAAAATGTTCTGTTGCTTAATGCATAATAAGGAATATTATTAGCATTTAAAATGCTGGGGGAAAGATTAATCATATTTTCATTTCTTATTTACAGTATTTCCAAGTTTCTTTGGAGTAAGTTTATGTCTTCCAAAAGCTAAAACTCTCACTCTTTTTTTTCCTATATTTAAATGTAGAGAATGAAGCTGTATATAAAGAAACCAAGTCTTCTATACTTTATTCTTTAAGTCAACAACGTATGAGCCCTATGTCCCTCATATTCAGCATGGCAGTGTTGCCTGGGAGGTGGACATGCCAATGATATCTCATGTGAGGGAACAGAGAATCCCTTCATAATTTTTAAAAAACTTCTTTGAAATGTAGAATACCTATGCCATCTAGTTTGTGAGTCTTAAATTTTCCATATACCTCAATTCTTCCATTATTGCCTACTTTCATATTGATTTGATTTTTGTAGTGAAAAATTTTTATCCCTTCTCATTTCTTTCTGTGTATATTTTTCAGATGTTTGTTTTGTGTTTATATGGGGTTAAATTTACCATTCTAAATCTATAATAATCAAGTTTGATTTGATAACAACTTAACTTCAACTATGTCAGGTTCTTGAAGGAAACATCTGATAGGAGATATCTGTAAATATTATGAGATTTTATAAAATTATCTCATATGACCATATGCATGCCCAAGTCTAAATTCTGTAGGGCAACCTACAAGCCTAGAACTCTGATGAAAGTTCTCAATGAAATAGTTCCACAGTAGAAGCTGTCTGTCTGAAGAAGAGATGTGAATTCTTTCACTGACTGCTGAAATCACTTTTCTGTTTAAGACCTTCAGCTGATTGGATGAGACTTCTCTCATTGCTGAAGGCAATATCCTCAGCTGGTTGTAGATGTAGTCATCCATAGATGCTGTATTAGTCAGCCAAAGATGTGCTGATGCAAAATACCAGAAATCTGTTTGCTTTTATAAAGTGTATTTATTTATGGTAGGAGCCCACAGTTATAAGGCCATAAAGCATAAGTTACTTCTCTCACCAAAGTCTATTGTCATGTGTTGGAGCAAGATGGCTGCTAATGTCAAAGAATGTTCAGGCTTCCTGGGTTCCTCTCTTCCTGGGGCTTGCTTGTGTCCAGGCTCAGCTCCTCTGCTATCTCCACAAGGTCAACTGTAGACTTTGAGGTTCTCTAGGCTTTGCCTCTCTCCACAAGGCCAGCTGTTGACTATCAGGTGAATGGCTGTCTCTCTCCCCAGGGATCCTGTGATGTCTAAGAACCATCTCTATTCCTGTGTGTTCTTCTGCTGTGTGTTAACTTCCTGGACTCCACCTCAGAACTCAGCATAAGAACTGCAACTCTGTCCTTTACCATGTCTTTTATCTGTGAGTCCCCTCCAACCAAGGAGTAAGGACTTAATGCCCTATTGATGTGGCCCAATGAAATTCCTAATCATAATTTAATCAATTAAAAGTGATACCTCTGAAAGACCAGTTTACAAACATAATCTGACATGGCCCAATCAAAACCCTAATCATAATTTAATCACATCCAGATGAACAGGCCAGTTCTCAAAATAATCCAATATCTATTCTTGGAATTCATAAACAATGCCAAACTGCTACAGATGCAATCAACTCACTGAAGATTTAAGTCCACAAAATGTCCTCACAGTATCAATTAGGCCACTGCTTGCTTGACTGAAAACCTGGGCACTATTACCCGGGCAAATTGACATATGGGCCTAACCGTGACAAACTGGATATAAAATTCTTGGTTGGCAACTACTTTCTTTCAGCACTTGAAATATTTCATCACACTGTCTGCTGCCTTTTGCCTCCTTGCTTTCTGATATAAAATCAGCACTTAGTCTTCTTGGGTTTCCCTTGTATGTGACATGTTGCTTTTGTTTTGCAGCTTTCAGAATTCTCTCTTAATCTTTGGCATTCATCAGAACATTATAATGTACCTGAACATGGCTCTTTTAAATTTCATCCTATATGGGCTTCTTGAATGTGTATATTCATGTCTCCTATTAAATTTGAGGATTTTATGCTACTTATTCTTTGAATATTCATTATGCCCCTTTCTGTCTTCTTCTGTAACTTCCATAATGTCTTTGCAAATCGGCTATGCATTGGGTGCTGCTCTCCTTCAGAGTTTTACCTTCCCATCAAAAATGTCACCCTGAGGCAAAAGTGAAGTGGAGATTCTGCTCTTTATTTTCTGAGCTTGGACTTGTGTTCTCTCATGGCCTTAGGAATTCCCCCATTTACAGGAATCCATATGTTCCTGCTATATGGTATAAAATAGCCTTTTCCCCCTCCCTATTCACACTCTATTGTATGCTTTAAAACCCATGATCCATTTACCAGGCAACTTTTTAAAAAAGATTTACTTATTTATTTACTTTATCCATTTAACCCACCACCCACTTGCTGTCTATGTCCATTCACTGGGTGATTCTCTGTGTCTGTTTCCTGCCCTCTCTTCTCATCCTTCTCCTCCAGTCGTCACTGGGATTTGATCCTGGGGACCTCTGATGTGGGAAAGAGGCATTCTGCCTGCTGTGCCACCTCATTTCTTATTTTTTTTTTGGACACGTCTCATCTTGGCTCTGCCCTGTGTCTCTCTCCTGCTACATCATTATCTTGCTGTGAGGCTTGGTGGGGCCTGGCTCACCACGCATGGGCCTGGTGGCTAGCTATTTGTGGGCCTGGCCCACCTGCATGCCTTCTTTATTTTAAAAAAATAAAATGTTGTAGATGGATGCCTAAAAAATTGAGCCACATCCATCCCCTCCCAGGCAACTTTGACTTAACTGTTTCTTACCCTGTATTAGCTGTCTGCAAGCTGTTTCTGCTTACAGGGCAAATTTCGGGAGGCCAAGCAGAGATGAGTTTCCTTGTTCAGTTTTTCACACTGCCACATTATGGATTGGCACTGACATGCAGGTGCCCCAGTATGTACATAGAAGTTACTCTGATCCCTCTGGAACACAACCAGGGATTCACAATGGGAGTGCAGTCCAGCTCCCTACCACCACATCAGGAAAGACAATGGGAAGGGACTAGCAAGGTGCCATGGGATGCTATATTGTTTAAACCTGTATTTTCTGGATTAAGCCCATGCTCAGTTACTAAAACCCTTTAACTCATTACCAGAAATTCAAGGAAGATAACACTGCTAATTTTTGCTAATTGTTAAAAATTCTGTGAGGGAATGGCACTCTGGAGTATCAAAAGACAATGTCTTTTGGCTCTTTCACTCAATCCTCAGTCCAGCAGGATTTTCTTTGAAAGCATTTGCCAAGCAGCCCTCTCTCAATCTTTTTAAACAAATGCATTTAATGCTTTCAAATGACATTGCTTTCTTTTTTTCCAGACAAAAAAATACTTTTCTTATATAATTTCTGAATTTGAAAAAGTGAATAAACTCATGTAATATGCTTTTTCATTCAAATGAATCAAGAATAATAACAGCTAAATCAGAAGCATCACTTACTTCATACTAGGATCTATTCTAAGCATTATAAAAACACATATGTAAATCTTCTCAACAGCTCAATGGGGTAGGCAATATTTTTTTTCCAGATGAGGAATATGTGACACACAGAGGTAAAAGGCAAAACTAGGCTTTAAAAGCCAACATTTCTGTCTTCAGAGTTCATGGATCTAATCACTACATTATACTTCCTCTTCAAAATAAAAATTAGCTATAAATTGGACTCTTGAGAAATAACACAAATAACATTCCTGACTGCTTGTTCACTATACATTGAGGGCACAAATATTTATCCAAAATTGGAATATGAATATGCTACCCTGATATTGAGATCCAAAAGTTCTTTCATCCAGATGTAGTCACTGCCTATTCTTTGTCCAGATTTAAACTTATTCTCAATCTTAAGTTTTACGTTCTGTCCAGGATGCCTCTGAACCTTAGGTAATTGCATGAACTCTTGTCCCTCCCTCAAAAGTACTAAAAACTATTTCAAAATGGTTCATATATAATAGTGAGGTGAAGGGAGTTGAAGAGTAACTCCAAAAGTTGCTCTAGGGCATGTTGGACCTGTTCCCTGTGATATCTATGCAGGTCCTGGATATTTGTTACATTTATCTAGGTAGGGAGATCTTCTTTATGGCACTTATTCTAGACAAAGCATAAATAATCATCATGAGATAAAGGACCTCTAATCAGGACCCAGCAGGTTTAAAGGATCTGGTAGGTAACTCTGTATAGAATTAGGCAGGATTCATTCTGGAGTAGCCCCTAGAACATTGTATTAGTTAGCCAAAGGGGTGCTAATGTAAAATATTAAAAATGGGTTGGTTTTTATAAAGGGTATTTATTTGGGGTAGAAGTTCACAGATATCAGGCCATAAAGCGTTAAGTTTTTTCTCTCACCACAGTTCATTGCCACGTGTTAGAGCAAGACAGTTGCTGGCGCTTGCCAGGGTTTAGGCTTCTGTGGTTCCTCTCTTCCCGGGGCTGCGTTTCTCTCCGGGCTTAGCTCCTGTTTCCTCCACAAGGTCAGCTGGCTCCTGTTTCCTCCACAAGATCAGCTGTAGGCGATCAGGCGAACGGCTTGCTTCTCTTTTCTTGGAGCCTTCATTCCAATATTAAAAACTGCTTCTCAAAAGACTGCTTCAACTGTCCTTTGCCTTGCCTTTTATATTCAATTCCCCACCCACCAAGGAGTGGGGCTCAATGCCCTAACCCTAACCTAATCATGCCCAGATTAACAGATCAGTTTACAAGCATGATTCAATTATATTTTTGGAATTCATAATTACATCAAACTGCCATATTCCACCCTTTGAATTCCAAAAATACATTACAATATTTTAAAAAACTTAAATTAGTAACAATCCAAGTACAAAATCATATCAAAATTATTTTAAAGAAATACAGTTTGTCTTCAGGCAAAGTCCCATTTGCTGTAGATCTCTGAAATTTACAAAACCATTGAACTGCTTCCAATACACAAATGGAAAGACAAAGGATAAACATTTTCATTACTATAAGGAGAAATTAGGTTGTTAAACATGAGTCATGGATCCTCTATAGTTCAGTAAACTTGCAGGGCATCTTCTATTCGATTTCAAAGTCTGAGAGTCATTCTTAAAATGATGGTTTCTTCTCCTTGGGGCCACATGGGAACCCACCCTTTCCACAGGCTTGCCCAACGGCCATTTTCTTGGTTCCACCCTTATCAAGCATCTGGGTGTCGACCAAGCTTCAGACCTCACCCTCCAATAGTGTTGGGGTGATTGCCACACTGTACCCAATCTTTGGGTTAGAGTCTTAGCCCCCCTAGTACAGTGAGGTGAAGATAACATTTCCCCTAACATTTGGCATACAGGCTCAACCCTCTCAGAGCAACAAGTTGACCACCTGGCCTTCCCTAACCTTTGGCATACAGGCTCAACCCTCTCAGAACATTGGGTTGACCACCTGGCCTTCTCTAATCTATGGGGGACAGGTACACCCCTCTCAGACTTATGGGGTGTTGACCTTAACCGCCCTAATCTTTGAGGAATATGCTCCAACCTCTCTGCACCCTGGGGTGGCAAAACTCTTTCTGAATATCGGGTGGGAACATCCACCCTCTTCAACTGCTGGGGAAAACTCACCCTCTCTGTATATATGGGTGGGGCTCCTCTCTTGGCCCAAGGAGATGTCTTAATCCCAGATCTCTGCTTCCACGGTTTTCTTCTTATAGCTGATTCTCCTTCAATCTCTCCTTTCCATGTCCTCTTTTGTCCAAGCAGACGGTCTCAAAACTTTGTTGGTTTAGCATGCAGGAAGCAGGGGTTCAAGCCATCAGACAATAAGACTTTCCAAAAGTCTTTCCAAGATAACTGCATCTTCAATTCTGAGTTATGAGTTTCAAGTTTAGTAAAGTCTTTAAATAGGGCATTTTCATCTGGGAATTTGGTTTCTACAAACCTGGAAGTTCCAGAATCAGTTTCTGTTTTCTTTTTGCCCAAAACTTCAGTCCTTAGTGTATATCTCTTATCTAGTATTTTGCTATAAGCTGCAAGGAGAAGCCAAGCCACATTTTCTGAGTTTACCTTGGAAAGTTCTTTAGCTAAATGCTCTGGTTCGCCATTTTTAAATTCTGTTTTCCATATAACACCAGGAGTTAATCTTGCTAAGTTCTCTGCAACTTTAAAACATGGATCACCTTTTCTCCAGTTTCCAATGGAAGTTTTATCATTTACTTCTAAGGCATCATAAAAAGTCTCTTTAGCGTCCATATTGCTATCAACAGTCTCTTCAAAGTGATCTAGGCCTTTTCCATAAAGCATTTCACAATTGCTCCAAAAAATACTCCTTACCCATTTATAAAACCGTTCCAACATTTTGGTAATTACAAAAGCACTACCCCACTCCTGGTACCAAATTCTGTATTAGTTAGCCAAAGGGGTGCTAATGTAAAATATTAAAAATGGGTTGGTCTTTATAAAGGGTATTTATTTGGGGTAGAAGTTCACAGATACCAGGCCATAAAGCGTTAAGTTTCTTCTCTCACCACAGTCCATTGCCACGTGTTAGAGCAAGACAGTTGCTGGCGCTTGCCAGGGTTTAGGCTTCTGTGGTTCCTCTCTTCCCGGGGCTGCGTTTCTCTCCGGGCTTAGCTCCTGTTTCCTCCACAAGGTCAGCTGGCTCCTGTTTCCTCCACAAGATCAGCTGTAGGCGATCAGGTGAACGGCTTGCTTCTCTTTTCTTGGGGCCTTCATTCCAATATCAAAAACTGCTTCTCAAAAGACTGCTTCAACTGTCCTTTGCCTTGCCTTTTATATTCAATTCCCCACCCACCAAGGGGTGGGGCTCAATGCCCTAATCCTAACCTAATCATGCCCAGATTAACAGATCAGTTTACAAGCATGATTCAATTATATTTTTGGAATTCATAATTACATCAAACTGCCACAAACATCTTACTTGGAGATTACTTGATGAAAGAAACAAGGTTCTGCAGTAAGCAACAAAAAAACCTTAAAAGATAATTCTGAGTCCTGGAAACACAAGAGACCTGTAGCCAGAAGCACCTCTTGCCCCTCAAAGTGAGCACCAAGGACAGAGTATCTTGGAGACACTGATGCACAAACTCCTATCAGCTGGTGACCTTCCCAGGAGGTCAACTAAACATCCCCCAAAAGTAATGAGAAAAAGCTTAGGCTGGGGGCAGCCTCCCTCCCTACATCCAGTGTTATCACTACTGACATTTCTTTAACAGAGAGCAGAAAGAGGAGAAAGACAAGTGCTGAGTGAATATCCCACATGTAGTAGCCAAGATAAGAAATCAAGTCTCTTCACATCATCTGGTAATGTTGGGCCCTGAAATTATGGTTGCAATATGAGTGAAAGTGACAAAGTGATACCTATTTGAGACTGCCCAGAACAAGAATTATAGATGTAGTAACCATATATTCTGTTTTGTTCCTGTGGCCCAGGCATCCATACATCATACTCTTTCAGTATAGAATGTGACACAGTTTGTCTGATAAATCCAACTATCAGACTTCTGACTGAGTCAAGGTGGAGTAACCACATTCCTTGGTAGCCCTCTATCTTACAACAAAAATCCCTGGACATAATACAATAAACATAGGAAGACTCTGAAGAGTGGAAGGTAAAAAGCAAGTTGGGTAAAGACCTTAGGACTTGAGGAAAAATGTGACAGTGATTTCCCTGTGCCTCCTATATATCCCAAACAGGGTGCTAGAGAAGCCCACATCCCAAAACCAACTGCTGCAGAAAAAGAGCCTGCTCTCCCTAGTCAAAGGACTAGGAAAAGGCAGGAGAAAACCTCTTTTGTAATATCCACCCACCCACCAAGGCTCCAAAGGAAAAACTGCCCAAGGTGTCTGTGGGGCTAAACTAGCAGCTCAATCTCCATTCCAGCTAGCAGCAACAAGCCACAGTGAGAGGTTGCAAATAGACTCTTTGCTTTTGTAGGGGTCCAGTGAGCAAGGTGCGTCAGGCAGCTGAAACTCCACCCTTACTCAGCAACAATGAGGTGGAATGAGTCAGAGCAAGTTGGTGATAGTCCCCTCCCTCTGCTCCCTCTCTCTCTGGTATCAGTGAGGCCAAGTTGGGAGCTGAACATCTGTCCCACCCGTAAGCTGCAAAGTGTGGTGGAAATTTACAAGGTAAGGTGGGTCCTTTTGCTTCATTTTTGCTGGTTGGTGTCTATTGGAGCCCAGTAGGGAGATAAACATCCACCTCCATTTGGACCTGCATCCTGTACTTCAACAGGGTAACTGCCTGCAAAGGGGAAGTTTAAATAGGATCCAGAGTCACATAACCCCAGTGTCTAAGGTACAATAAAAGACCACTGATCATGCCAAAAATCAGGAAATTTTCAACTTGAATGAAAAAAATCAATCAACAATGCCAACAATGAGATGGCACAGATGTGATTATCTCAGAAAGATTTTAAGAGATAGAGTTAGGGAGAAAAGGACAAAGAATACAAAAAAGTAGGGAAAGGAAAGTAAGGTAGGAAAGGAAGGGATGAATGAAGGAGGGAAAGAGGGGAAGAGGAGAGGAAATGAGGAAGGAAGGAAGGAAAGAAGGGAGGGTGGGAGGGAGGAAGGAAGGAAGGAAAATTGTAACATATACAAGTTGAACAACTTACCTCTACTCATATATTCTAGTGGCCCCCATTTCACTCAGAGGAGAACCCAAGGCCTAAGTGAGCTGCCTCTCCCCATCTTGCCCCAGTCCAAACTTCCCCCACCACTAGTCTCAACCTCATCACTGACTAACCACATAATTGCTCCCCAGTCCCACTAGTGCCATGGCTATGCCTTAAACACACCAGGAACTCACCCCTACATCAAAGTTGTTGATGGGATTCTGTTCCCCAGATATCTGCATGCCTCACTTATTCTTCTTTCAAGTATTGCTCAGAAGACCCTTCTTGGTGATGCCCTCCATGTCACCCTTTAGAAATATATTCCCCTCCCCCATCATTACCCACAACCACTACCTTGCTCTCACTTTATTTCCATAGCATTCTCACCTTCACATGTTTTAAATAATCTACTTATATATTATATATATTCCACCCACCCCCACATAGTATATAAGCTCCTTCAGGGCTGGGATTATTTCCTGTTTTTTCATTGCTCTATTGCCAGCAAGAGGAATTATGGTTGGCACAAAATAGGCTACCCACAAATACTGGTTGAATAAATGAATGAATGAATATTCTTAGCAATATCCCTACCATGACTAGGGAAGCTCTGTTATATATTGTTTCCCCAGGCAGATCAATAGCACTACACCAAGGTGCAATTAATTATATATTGAGCACTTACTAGGTCAGGCACTGTGCTAAGAACATGAATTATTCCTTTAATGGTCCCCATAATCATATCAGAAGTCATCTTACCCTATTTTACAGATGGGAGGGAAAGCTGAGATTTAGAGTGGTCAGGAGAAGTGCTAGTTGTCACACAGAGAGCAAGAGGAAGAGCCCAGACTGAAGCAGGATTTAAATCAGGAATTTCTATCTTCAAACCCCAAGCACTCAATCTCCAAATTATACTGGTTAACCGTTCCATAAATTTGGCTGTACAAAAGACCACAATAATGTGGTGCATGTGGGCAGCAATCTAATTGTCTGCCTGGACTAAGAAGGATTTTTAGAGTTTCCAACAGAATTAGAGAACAAACTGGCTACATTACATTTATCATAATATATCAACAACAATTTAACACTAAAGAGGAAGAAGCAGATGATGATAGTGAGAGGGGGAATTCTATTATTTATTGAAGGATTAACATGTGCTGTGCAAAGCTGCCTTGCTTCAGAACAACTTCTATAATATTATTTCTTGATTTTGATAAGTATTGGTCAGGAGAGCATTTGGAATTTTCCTTCGACAACTATGTAAAGTGCAAATATCATGTTGCAAACTATGGTCAGTTCACACCCCTTGATCATGAGTTGAGTTCAGGTACGGTTTGTAGGAAGAAATAAAATGTGCATGAACAGAAGTTTATTGCTTCCAAATGGCGATGACCAGGAAAGCAGCTGGAAGCAGTGCCTTAACTTCTCCAGGGAACAATTCCAGGTCCATTTCAACTACAGACAAATGGACACCTAGAGTCCAGGTGGAGGCCACTAAAGATAAAGGTCCCATGCTAATTCTCACTGGGCTGGTTCTTTAAATGTGTTTTATCAAATTCTATGTGTGCCGTTAATGTAAAATAATAATGATGATACTTTAAAAAAAATTTTTGGTGAAGAGTAAGAAATGACTTTAAACCTCGTAACTTTTAATTGCTTAAATTAATTGAAATGACTTACAGAGTGGTTATCAAGGGGCCTTTGAAATGGCTTTTCAGCTTTTGAAGAGACAATCTTATGTTATTCTCTCTGACAGTAACTGTCTTTCCAGACAACTCCTAATAACTGGTAATAAAACCATATTATAACTATATGGGATCACTCTTTACATTTCATTTTCAACAGCTAAACACATATGCCATCTCAACTGAGAAAAATTTTAGGACTAAAATGTGAAAAGAAAAGGTCCAAAGGAAAAAAGTACTGTTAAGTGTTCCCATTTTAAAATGACCATGTGCTTGACACTGTGATAAGCATCAGGGACACAGAAAGGAAAAAAACCCTATTCCTACCCTGAGGAAATTTGAAATCCTCATGGAGAAAACAGACTTAGAAATCCATTATTACACTATAAACCACTAGGTTCCACTCAGAGAGAGGAGCAGAGAAGAGCACAGAGGTAGAGACCAATTTTCCTGGATGGTCAGGAAGAGGTATGATTTCATCCAATGTAAAAAAGTAAGAGGGATTCCCAGGATGAGAAAGAGGTGAAAAGAACAACTGAAATATTTATGAAGCAGTAATTGAGACTCATAACCTACACAAATCTGATTATTTTCTTGTGGAAAGAAACTCTTTGTCAGGAAGTAGAAGAAATAAAATAAATATGCAAAATTGTGACTGACATCCACACACAGTGTTTCTCAACATTAAAATGTCTGAACACTGGGAATGGCATGATGGTAACCTAAAGAAGTCAGAGGAAAGGTTTTGGAAATAGAACATGAAGCACAAGCTCTTGTCTAAGAAAGAGGAGAACTGATCATTTAGAATTCAAATTGGTGTGCCATAATAAGTCACCTCAGACAAATTTAGAAACTTCATATTTGGAGCCTTTAACTAACTGTGTATTGGTAAATACCCTGCCCAAATTTATCACATTTACAAAACAAATATAGAGTATTTTGCCATGCATCATTACTTACTCATCTATATCAGGCTTTTCTTACTAAGCCCATGGCATCATTGATGGCAGCTTTTTTGTTTTGTTTAGTTTTAAAAAAAACAATGATTTTATTATATTTCTTAATTTTGTAGATCAAGAATTTGGGCATAAGTTGGCTAGGTTATTATTTTGCTTTCTGGTATACATTAAAATGAGTACCACTGAGTGGTATCTAGCTGGTCAATGGGCTGGCCTGAAGAGTCCAAGATGGTTTTACTTCATGTGCCTTGGTAAGGATGGCTGGAAGGCTGGACCTGGCTGGGACTGTCAACTGGAATATGTACATATGACCTCTCCAGTTTGACAGTGTCAGGGTAGTAGAAATCCTTATATGGCAGCTTAAGAGGGAGTGTTCCAAAGTGCTCCTCAAGAGGGTGTTGCAAAATACAGGAAGTGGAAGCTGACATTCTCTCAAGGCCTGGGCTCAGAAACTGGCAGAGTGTCACTTCAGCCATAATTTATTGGTTGAAACAGTCACAGAGACCAGCCAGATTCAAGGGGACTAGTCATAAACAAGCTGACTTCAGGGGTATGTGATCTGTGCATTCCCACAGGGCCCCAGACTCCAAAGGGACCCACACTTGGTTTAATGTTCTGCTTTTGTTGATGGCAGCTTTTAATTGGATTTTTTTTTTTTTTTTTTTTTTTTTTTTGATTGCCAGAAGCCAGCGCAAGGCCAGCTTCCTTGGCCCATGATCTGTGCAGAAGGACTCTGTGCTTTGTTGAATGCTCTGCTCTCATCATCCTGAAATTATTAACCGTTTTACCTTTGAACTTGTGTTCTATAAGTTAAGTCCAAGAGGGCAGTGAAGCAGAGATAGAAGGAAGAGAATGGCCTTCTAAAAAACCCAAACCAACCAAGGACCCTTATCGTAGCCTTTCTTACTCTATTATTCAACCACCTACCATAAAAAAATGATGACAGAAGGAAAGGGAAATATAGGGCAACTAATAGTTCCTTTCCTTCAGTCTTTCCTTATTCATCACTAAGCAAAAGATAGTGTTGGTCAAATGTGCACATATAAAAAAGCAAAATAATAACAGTCATGTTAGTTTTGTGCAGGGTTTCCACTATTCTGGTAAGAACAGAATACATGTACAATAAATAAGAACAACAAAATAGGAATTGTATAATTTATTGTTTCCACATATGAGTTAAATACTCTTATACTTGTATTTAAAAGTGACAATGCACAATATAATGAACAGCAAAATTCATGCAAATAATTTAAATCTTTAGTTTTTCTTTACTTAAGATGGTATTAAGTAGTAAGCAGGGGAGAGTTGTAGCTCAGTTAGTTGAGCATGTGCTTCTCATATAGGTCCTGGGTTCAATCCCTAGTATTTGCTAAAAATTTTGTTTAAAGTTGTAGGCAAAAAAAAAAATCATGAAAAGTAGAGATATTGTGGGAGAAAGGGAAAAACTATATTTTAGTATCATTAATGGCACGTTTTTTTCCTGTTTTAAAATGAGTCTCACGGAAGCGGCTGTGGCTCAATCAGTAGGGCTCCCGTTTGCCATATGGGAGGCCCCGGGTTCGGTTCCCGGGGCCTCCTGGTGAAGGCAGGCCCGCCCGCACGGCGTGGTTGGCTGACCCAGCGGGCACGGGCAGCAAGGAGGGGATAAATGAATGAATGGATGGAATCTTTAAAAAAAAAAAAAAAAAAAAAATGAGTCTCAGTTTTCATTTTGTCCTGGGTCCTGTAAAATACATAGCTGGCCTTAGGGGTGGATTTGTGGTTTTCTATATATATATATACAAATAAATATAGATGTAATTGTCTTTATGTACATACTTATATATGCATATATAGATATATACATGCACAGTATAAATATTCATATATTCCTTAACTCTGTCCATTGAGAAGAACTGTAAGCAGTGACTACCTAATAGCAATGAGCTCCCTGGCACAGATCTTGTTTTTTTTTTCTCTTCTTCTTTTCAGTTCTTTGCTTTTTTAGTTTTATTTTTGATTTTTGTAATACTCTATTTTTAGAGAAGTTTTAAATTACAGAAAAATTACATAAAAAGAATAGGGGACTGTTTCAATCACTCCTCTTGTGATTGTCAAAAGGGTGAAGAAGCAGATGACTCAAGAGGAGAAAATATTTGGTAAACACATCTCTGATAAGGCTTAACACCAATAATATGTAAAGAAATCATACAACTCAACAATAAAAAGACAAACTACCCAATTAAAAAGTGGACAAAAGATATGAAAAGATATTTGTCCAAGGAAGAAATGCAAATGGTGAAGAAATACATGAAAAATTGTTCAATATTACTAACAAATAGGGAAATGCAAATCAAAACTACAAGATATCATGTCACACCTATAAGACTGGAAACTATTAAAAATTCAGAAATCTTTAAATGTTGGAGAGGATATGGAGAGATAGGTATGTTTATTTACTGTTGGTGGAAATACAAAATGGTACAGCCACTGTGGAGGACAGTTGGGCAGTTCTAAGGAAGCTGAATATAAACTGGCCATGGAATTCGGCAATGCCATTGCTAGGTATATACCCAGAAGATCTAAGAGTGGTGATATGAATAGTCATTGGCACATCAATGCTCACAGCAGTGTTATTTACAGCAGCCAAAAGTTGGAAACAACCCAGGTGTCCATCATCTGATGAATGGATAAACAAACTGTGGCATATACACAATTTTTCAGTGGTAAGAAGAAATGAAGCCATGAAGCATATGAGAACATGGATGAACCTGGAAAGCATTATTTTGAGTGAAGCAAACCAGTCACAAAAGGACAAGTTCTGTATAATTGTGCTATTGTGAACTAAATATATTATGTAAACTCATAGAATTAATAATTAGAATATAGGTCACCAGAAAATAGAATGAGGGTAGAGAATGGAAAGCTGATAGTTAATATATGCAGAATTGGTTAAAAGGTTTTTTGTAAATCTTTGTAAGTGAAATGAAATGTTGAGAGCACATCATGCTGTTTGTGACTAGCACAGCTATTATGAGGGTATGAGAGTGGTTGAAAGGGAAAGCCTAAGGACATTTATATTACTAGAAAGAAAGCTAAAAATGCAACTTGGGACTTCATAACATAGTGAAACCTCAGGTAAAATACGAATATGGGTGATATTGCATATATAAGACTGTTTTTACAAAATATAAACACAAATAAATTAGAGAGAATGAAACAGAATAGCAGTTATATATGGCAGGGGAAGCATAGAGAGATTGAGAGGTGGTGAGTTTTGTTTGGTGGTTGGCTGGTTTTTGTGTTTTAGTATTGTTATTGTTGTCGAAATAATGAAGATGTACTAAGCATTATTGGAGTGATGAATGCATAACTATATGATTGTGCTGAATACCATTGATTGTACATTTTGGGTAGATTTATGCTTTATTAATGTGTACCAATAAAATGAATTTGTTAAAAAAAAGTATGGGGGAGTCCAGGATATTGGGTGTAGCTCAGTGGTACATCACCTGCTTTGCATGTGTGAGGTCCCAGGTTCAAGATCTTGTACCTCCTTAAAAAAAAGTGTGTGAAGCAAAATTATAGGGTATTCAAAAAAACTGCAAAAAGTATAGGGGATCCCCATATAACCTCCTCTACTTATACAATTTCCCCTATTATTATCACTTACATTAGTGACGTACATTTGTTACAATGGATGGGCCAATGCTGTAGCTTTGCTACTAACCAAGGCCTATAATTTACATTATGATTTACATTTTGTGCTGTATAGTTTTATAGTTTTACAGAGCATTTTGGGGGGCTTTAGAATTTTTCTGTATGCTACTGCAGTGACAGATACATGACCCTATACATATGTCAAAGCTTATGTTCTGAGTCTTTTAAGGGTTATATTGGCACCTGCCACCACTGGCAATGCTGCAGCCATTCCTCAGGCCAGGAGTGCACTATCCTCTTACTTTCCACCTCTCCCAGGCTATCCTTTTTGCTTCTGCCTGCTGAATTCCCACCTACACATGAGTCCAATCTCATCTCACTCTTCTTTTTACCCCACTTGCACACACAGCCTGAGCCCTAGGAATGAAACCATCTCATTTTCCAATAAAAAATATCAGGACACATTGTGTCACAATAATATCAACTATTAAATAAAATCCTTCCAAATGCAAGAAACATTACCATTAGCTTCTACAAAAATGTAAGTACCTGCCACTGGGCTACATCAGCAGAATACCAATTTTTTATTTTTGTTTTTTTGTTTTATGCTTGGTTGCCATATATACAACTTAAAACCCCTACCTTTTAACTACATTCAAATATTTAACAATACAGTTTATTACATTCACTATGTCATGCTATCACCACCACCATCTATTTCCAAAACTTTTCCATCATCCTAAATAGAAACTCTGCATATTATAAGCCTTAACTCCATATTCCCTATCCCTACCTCATCCCTTGGTAACCCATATTCTAGATTCTTCCTCTATGAATTTGCAGAATGCCTGGTATTTATAGGAAAATTTATTGAAAGGAAGTATCAGATGCAAGTTTGTTCAAGAGTTATTATCTAAACCATTCCTCCCTCCTATCCCCAAGGACACCCAAATTACAAAGAAAGGACAATGAATAAAAGATTAATTAAAGATTATGGTCAGTATATTAGCTTTAAGGCTAATCTGTATTAAGATTGAGCCAATACCTGCCAATATTTTGTTATTTTTAAATGTAAGTTACCTGTATTTTGCGTAAAATTCAAAAGGTAGGTGAAGTTATGCCCTGAAAAGTCTCCTTTCCATCTGGCCTCATTTCCTCAACTTGCAACATTCCAGAAATCTTCTATACCACTAAACAGGTTTAGATAGTTTGGTATGTGAGACACTATGCTAACATTTGTGCAAATAAGCTCATTTAATTCTCAGGAGCACTGTTAGACACAGGTAGTACTATAATTATCCCCAATTTACAAGTGAAGAGACCTGCTTGAGTACTGAAGTGAACAAGCAACTTTCCAGAAGTCTCATGGCTGATAAGAGATAGAAAGTCCATGTCCTCAACCCCCCCCACACCCTGACTCCATGGGTCATGGGAATAATGCAGGTGATTTGTAAAACACTCCCTTTTCCAAGGTCTTGGATGATAATTTTACTATTTCAGTCATCGTAAAATCTTGAAGTGTGCTTGTAACTTTCCTTTTCTGCTAGGATTTACTTGATTCCAAGTCCCTGATCAAAAAGGCAACTCCCAAAGATAACATTCTTCCTAAGGACACATGGGACTGACAAGAAGCTATTTTATGATGATCAGATAATCCAGTGCTGTAAAGCCCCCTATCTCACCTACATCAAATGTATGTCCTTACCCAGGCCCAGCACTTCCCCAGCGAGCAGCAACACTTAAGGGACTGTGTGTTAACTGGCTAGAGTTGAAAAACTGACTAGGCTTCCAACAAATAAAAGCTATGTCATTACCAATACAGAAATGCAAATATTCTAATTTGGGAGTTATCTAAGAAAGCACTACCAAACATTAATGCTTTACTCCTTATAATTCCTAAAATGCTCAGTCATTACCACCTATATTCTACAAGTGAGGAAGCTGACAGGATGAGATTGAGGTTTCAAGATCAGTGGAACAAATATCTGAATCCTAAAATCATCTCCAATAACTTACTTTATTTTATAAAAATTCCTAAACAAATGCAATGCAAGAAGGTCATGAGAAGCTGTCAATGATGGAATCAGATACAAGAATTCCCTAAAGGGCCATTTCCAAACTGAAATGCTGGATGTCTCCTGGCACTTTTGAGAAGGCTTGCTCTCTCCTTCACCAGAAGCAGGCAGGCCTGTCAGCTGAGGAGATGCACACCTAGGAACACTTCAAACCCATGAAGAAACGGATACATTTGTGATTCTGTTGTTTTTATGAGAGAAAACTCACCCATATGGGCACCAGACTGCCTGCCCAAAGATGACAGAAACATCCTTGGGCTTAGGGTCTCCTGCACCACCATGTGGAACAATAAAAATGATGTATTCAGGAGGCACTGAAGAGCACTCTGACTGCTTGTGTTCAAACCCCAGCTTCTCCACTCACTAGCCATGTGAACTTGAATGACTTTCACCTTCTGTTCCTCAATTTCCTCAACAATTAAGTGACAACAGTAGAGTAAACACACACTAAATAACGGCTGCTATTATTATTGTTGTTCAGAAAGTCTAGTCCAATCCAGGGCCAATCCCCTTCTCACAATGTCCTTAGAATATAGCATGTGTGATTGAATTCCCCGTTCATCCCAATAGCAACTCTGATTTCAACCAAGCATATAAAAATGACAAGAAACTAGATTTCTCAAACCAAAAGACTTACATTAACTATTTCATTACATGATATATGGGAGTTAAAAACCAATAAACTCTCACAGAATTCATACTCACTCTTAAACTAGAAGCTAAATTAAATGAGTAGATTAAACTAACTCATTTCCACAAAAATGCATTCTTATTGTTTGGTATAACCACAGTTAGACATTCTCTCAAATAAGAGATAAGTATGGGTTTCAGTTTTTAAAGATATAATCTATGTAATTCCACTGATTAGTTTTCATAATATTTCAGATTTGTTTTACTATCAAATAATGTTCCATTTAAAATATCAAATTAACTTTTAAATCATTAGGAAGAAATGTATCATTAATTTAAATATATATTCAGAATTTGAGAATGACATTTTCACCAAATATTTTTAGAGACAGAGAATATTAATTAAAAACAGAGATGGATAGTTAACATTTATTACAATGCCAATTAAATATTTAAGCTAGGAGCTATTTTAACATGCTATCTCATCCTTTTAATCCTTTGATGGAGGTACAGAATCCTTTTACAGGAAAATCTCAGATTTGAGGTGGATTACTGGTTCTGAGAGCTGATGGTTAGCATCCATGTGAGATTTTTAGGACAAAACCATACACAATTGTTCTTCGCAAACATTGGCATGTGAATCAACTGGGGAACCTTGCTAAAATGCCTATTATGATCCAGAAGTTCTGGGGTAAGGCATTTATAACAAGCTCTCAGAAACTTGGTGACGCTGATGATCTATGAAAACATTTTGATAGCAAAGATCAACAGGTTGTAATAGGCCACCAATCATACATGCAAAAAAATCTTTTTTAAAACTGACTTTTTTTGGTTTATTTCACTAATTGATTTTCTTGTGTTGAACAACCTTTGCATACCTGCATAAAACCCTATTGATCATGGTGTATATTTCTTTTTTAAAACATTTTAATTTATTTTAATCCAATACATCAAAAATTCCATCATTTCAACATATAACCAATGTAAAATTACTAATGAGATAGTTTCTTTCTTTTCTTAAGTCTTTGAAATAAGCATGTATTTTTAGATCTAAAACACACCTGAATTCGGATGAACCTCATTCCAAGTGCTTAATAGCCTCATTTTTAATATTTTTTATTTTTTCTAAAGGAGACTTAGTTTACATAAAATGTTACATAAAAAAATACGGGATTCCCATGTGCCCCACTGCCCACACCTCCCATGTTTCCCCACATTAGCAACTTCTTTCATTAGTGTGGTAAATTCATTGCAATTGAACACATTTTGGAGCATTGCCACTAAGGATGGATTATAGTTTACATTGTTGTTTACACTCTCTCCCACTCAATTCTGTAGGTTATGGCAGAATATATAATGGCCTGTATCTGTCATTGCACTGTCATTCAAAACAATTCCAAGTCCCAAAATTGCCCATATATTACACCTCATTTTCCTTCTCCCTGACTTCAGCACCTCCAGTGGCCACTGCCTCCATATCAATTAAATAATTTCTTCCATTGCTAGAATCACAATAAATCTATAGTAGAATACCAGTAAGTCCCCTCTAGTCCATATATTATTCCCCAATCCTGAGGATTCTGGGATGGTGCTGCCCACTCCACCTCTAATTGAGAGGGGGCTTTGATCCCATATGGCTGATGGATGCAACTCTCTTGCTAGCAGTTGTAGACTTGGTTCCTTGGTAGGGTGGCTGTCCATTCTCATCTCCTTGTTAGTTGTTCTGGTTAAGTCCAATGAACTGGAAGGTAGGTGTTGCCACTCTGTGGAGGCTCAGGGACCAGCGGGCACATGGGCAGCCCAAAAATTCAAGTCTCCTGGATGTATACCTACCAACTCCAGCACCAACTATACATTCAAATAGAAGGGACAGAAGATGCATCTGTAGAGAAGTCACAACTCTGTCCAACTCTATCACACTCGGGAGCACAAATTCCAAAGTACGGCCTACTGGCAAGGCACCAAACTCTAGAGCTATCTGCCACGAATGTAGGACCTGGGTGACTCCAAACCCTCAGGATCCCCACTATTTGGGCTAGTATCAACTTTGGCAGTCTATGTGATCCTGCTTAGCCATGCATACACATTTTCTCTGGGATGATGCCCTGACTCACTTTGAAGTCTCTTAGCCATATAAACTCATTTGTCTTTGCCTTTTCCCCCTTTTATTCAAGGTCTTTTTCCAGTTGTATTGCTAGTTGGTGCTTGGTAGTAATCCCACAGTGCCAGGGAGGCTCATCCCCAAGAGTCATGTCCCACACTGGAGGGAAGGTAATGCATTTATATGCTGAGTTTGGCTTAGAGAGTGGCCACATTTAAGCAACATCGAGGCTCTCAGGAGGTATATCTTTGGCACTCTACAACATTAGGCTAAGTTGCAATTTCAAGAGCAAAGGCTAATAAGAGCAAAGACTAATAAGCATAATCATCCATATCAAGGGTCCATCAATGGACAACCTTCCTTTATTGGTCATTGCCCCTGTAGTTGGGGGATTGTTGCTGTTCCGTTAGAAAATATAGCAGAGATCCCCAGGATAGGAATTCAATCTCTTTTGGTTATTGTATGTATCTCCACCCACTGTGATAATGCCCAAGAATATTAGAATATATTTATAAATATTTATATATCACACATACAAAAAGTCTTTTTAAAAACTGACTTTTTTGGTTTATTTCACTAATTATCTTGTGTATACCCACATAAAACCCTCTTGATCATGATGTATAATTCTTTTAGTGTGCTTTTGAATTCAGTTTGCAAGTATTTTGTAGAGGATATTTACATCTACATTAATTAAGGATATTGGTCTGTAATTTTCTTTTTTCATAGAATCTTTATCTGGCTTTGGTATTAGGATGATGTTGGCTTAATAGAATTAGTTTGATAGCATTCTTTCCTGTACAATTTTTTGGAAGAGCTTGTTTTTTTGTTCCCAATTTTATTTATTTATGCTCTGATCTTTACTATTTCTTTCCTTCAGCAGGTTCATGGCTAGTTTGCTGTTATTTTTCTAATTCCTCCAGGTTTGCAGTTAGATGTTCAATTTTACCTCTTTCTTCTGTTTTAATGTAAGCATTGAGGCCTAAAATTTCCCACTCAGCAATGTCTTTGCAGTGTCCCATAGGTTTTGATATATTGTGTTCTCATTTTCATTCATCTCAAGATATTTCCTGAATTCTCTTGCAATTTCTTCTTTGACCTACTGATTACTTAAGAGTGTGTTGTTTAATCTCTCTATATTTATGAATTTATCTTTTTCTGTTCATTATTTTTTAACTTTATTTTGTACATTTAATAATTGAAAACATAAGCAATAAAAAACTAAAAAGTAAACACAGATGAATAAATATATACATTTCTCAATTAAATGTAATGGATACCTGTAAATTTTGTTGTTGTCTTGTTTTTTGTTTTTGTTTTTGTTTTTTTTTTTTGTGTGTGTGTGTGAATCAAACAATATATTACACAATATATTTGGTTCATAGTAATGCATTCATACAGTATTTGTCCTTTTGTGTCTGGCTTGCTTCACTCAACATAATGTCCTCCAGATTCATCCATGTTGCCATATGCTTTATGACTTCATTTCTTCTTACAGCTGCATAATATTCCATCGTGTGAATAGACCACAGTTTGTTTATCCATTCATCTGTTGATGGACACCTGGGTTGTTTCCAACTTTTGGCAATGATGAATAATGTGGCTATGAAAATTGGTGTGCAGATGTCTGTTCGTGTCACTGCTCTCAGTTCTTCTGGGTATATACCCAGTAGTGGTATTGCAGGGTCACGTGGCAAGTCTATATTCAACTTCTTTAGGAATTGCCAAACAGTCTTCCATAGTGGTTGTACCATCCTGCATTCCCATCAACAGTGAAGAAGTGTTCCTATCTCTCCACATCCTATCCAACACTTGTAGTTCTCTGTCTTTTTAATAGTGGCCATTCTGGTAGGTGTGAAATGATATCTCATTGTAGTTTTGATTTGCATTTCCCTAATCATGAGTGATGTTGAGCATTTCTTCATGTGTTTTTTTGCCATTTGTATTTCTTTTTCAGAGAAATGTCTATTCAAGTCTTTGGCCCATTTTTTAATTGAGTCATTTGTCTATTTATTGTTGAGCTGTAACATCTCTTTATATATCCTGGATATTAAACCCTTATCAGATATGTGATTTCCAAATATTTTTTCCCATTGAGTCGGCTGCCTTTTCACCCTTCTGACAAAGTCCTCTGAGGTGCAAAAGTGTTTAATTTTGAGGAGGTCCCATTTATCTACTTTTTCTTTTGTTGCACGTGTTTTGGGTGTGAAGTCCAAGAAACCACCACCTACTACAAGGTCTTGAAGATGTTTCCCTACATTTTCTTCTAGTAGTTTTATGGTCCTGGCTTTTATATTTAGATCTTTGATCCATTTTTAGTTGATTCTTGTATAGGGGGTGAGATAGGGGTCCTCTTTCATTCTTTTGGTTATAGATATCCAGTTCTCCCAACACCATTTGTTGAAGAGACTGTTTTTTCCCATCAGCGTGGGCTTGGTAGGTTTGTCAAAAACCGGTTGACTGTATAGGTGAGGGTTTATTTCTGGATTTTCAATTCTATCCTACTGATCGATATGTCTATCTTTATGCCAGTACCATGCTGTTTTGACCACTGTAGCTTTGTAATATATTTCAAGGTCAGGCAGTGAAATTCCTCCCACATTGCTCTTCTTTTTTAGAATACTTTTGGCTATTCGGGTGCACTTACCCTTCCAGATGAATTTGGTAATTGCCTTCTCTAATTCTGTAAAGTAAGCTGTTGGGATTTTGATTGGTATTGCATTGAATCTATAAATCAGTTTGGGCAAGATTGACATCTTCACGATATTTATTCTTCCAATCCATGAACACAGAATGTCTTTCCATTTGTTTAGGTCTTTTTAAATTTCTTTTAGCATTGTTTTGTAGTTTTCTGCATATAGGTCCTGTACTTCCTTGGTTAAATTAACTCCTAGGTATTTGAGTCTTTTTGTTGCTATTGAAAATGGAATTTTCTTCCTGATTTCCTCCTCAGATTGTTCAGTACTAGTGTACAAAAACATTACTGATTTTTGCGTGTTGATCTTATATCCTGCCACTTTGCTGAACTCATTTATTAGTTCAAGTAGCGTTGTTGTGGATACTTCAGGATTTTCTAAATACAGGATCATGTCACCCGCAAACAGTGAGAGTTTTACTTCCTCTTTTCCTATTTGGACGCCTTTAATTTTTTTGTCTTGTCTAATTGCCCTAGCTAGAACTTCTAGTACAATGTTGAATAACAATGGTGACAGTGAGCATCCTTGTCTTGTTCCTGATCTTAGGGGGAAAGCTTTCAACCTTTCCCCATTGAGTATGATGTTGGCTGTGGGTTTTTCATATATGCCTTTTATCATATTTAGGAATTTTCCTTTTGTTCCTATCTTTTGAAGTATTTTCATCAAAAAAGGATGTTGGATTTTGTCGAATGCCTTTTCTGCATCTATTGAGATGATCATGTGGTTTTTTTCCTTCAATTTGTTAATGTGGTGTATTACATTGATTGATTTTCTTATGTTGAACCAGCCTTGCATACCAGGAATAAATCCCACTTGGTCGTCATGTATAAGTCTTTTGATATGCTGTTGGATTAGATTTGCAAGTATTTTATTGAGAATTTTTGCATCTATGTTCATGAGAGAGATTGGTCTGTAATTTTCTTTTCTTGTGGAATCTTTATCTGGCTTTGGTATTAGGGTGATGTTGGCTTCATAAAATGTGTTGGGTCATTTTCCCTCCTCTTCAATTTTTTGGAAGAGTTTAAACAGGATTGGTGTTAATTCTTTTAGAAATGCTTGGTAGAACTCACCTGTGAAGCCATCTGGTCCTGGACTTTTCTTTGCTGGGAGATTTTTGATGACGGATTCAATCTCCTTAATTGTGATTGGTTTGTTAAGTTCTTGTATTTCTTGTTGTGTCAGTGTAGGTTGGTTATGAGTTTCTAGAAATTTGTCCATTTCATCCAGGTTGTCTAGTTTGTTGGCATATAGTTTCTCATAATATCCTCTTATGATTCCTTTTATTTCTGTGAGGTCATTTGTAATTTCCCCCCTTTCATTTCTGATTGTATTTATTTGCATCTTCTCTCTTTTTTTCTTTGTTAGTCTAGCGAGGGGTTTGTCAATTTTATTGATCTTTTCAAAGAACCAGCTTTTGGTTTTGTTGATTTTCTCTATTGCTTTTTTGTTCTCATTTTCATTTATTTCCACTCTAATCTTTATTATTTCTTTTCTTCTTTTTGCTTTGGGATTGGTTTGCTGTTCTTTCTCTAGTTTCTCAAGTTGTTCAGTTAAATCTTTGAGTTTAGCTCTTTCTTGTTTCTTAATATAGGCATTTAGGGCTATAAATTTCCCTCTCAAGACTGCCTTTGCTGTATCCCATAAGTTTTGATATGTTGTGTTCTCATTTTCATTTGTCTCAATATATTTACTGATTTCACTTGCAATTTCTTCTTTGACCCACTGAATATTTAGGAGTGTGTTGTTCAGTCTCCACACATTTGCAAATTTCCTTTTTTCCTGTCTGTTATTGATTTCTAGTTTCATTCCATTATGATCTGAGAGGGTGCTTTGTATAATTTCAATCTTTCTATATTTATTGAGAGCTGTATTGTGACCTAACATGTGGTCTATCCTGGAGAAAGATCCATGGGCACTTGAGAAGAATGTATAATCCTCTGAGTTTGGATGCAGTGTTCTGTATATGTCTGTTAGGTCTAACTTGTTTATCATATTGTTCAATTTCTCTGTTTCCTTGTTGATCCTCTGTCTAGTTGTTCTATCTAATGATGTGAGAAGGATGTTGAAGTCCCCGACGATTATTGTAGAAATGTCTATTTCTCCCTTCAGTTTTGCCAGAGTTTGTCTCATATATTTTGGGGCACCCTGGTTAGGTGCGTAGATATTTATGACTATTATATCTTCCTGGAGGATCGTCCCTTTTATTAATATATAATGGCCTTCCGCATATCTTATCACCTTTTTAAATTTGAAGTCTGTTTTGTCTGATATTAGTATAGCTACCCCTGCTGTTTTCTGTTTACTATTCGCATGGAGTATCTTTTTCCAACCTTTTACTTTCAGCCGGCTTGTATCCTTGTGTCTGAGATGAGTTTCTTGTAAGCAGCATATGGATGGCTCATGTTTTTTATCCATTCTGTCTGCCTGTATCTTTTGATTGGGGAATTTAATCCATTCACATTCAATGATATTACTGAAAATGCACTATTTATTTCCTCCATTTTATTCTTTGGTTTTCATATGTCATCTTATTTTTGTCTTTCTTTTTACTCTTTTGGTTATCCTTTCTGCTTTTCTTTCTTCTATACTCTCCTCCAAGCCGCTCTCTCCTGTCTTTTTCTTTCAGGTTCTAAGGATTCCTTTAATATTTCCTGCACAGGTGGATTCTTTTTTGCAAACTCTCTTAGTTTCTGTTTGTTTGTGAATACTTTATATTCACCTTCATATTTGAAGGACAGTTTTGCTGGGTAAAGAATTCTTTGCTGGCAGTTTTTCTCTTTCGGTTTCCTAATTGTATCATACCACTGTCTTCTTGCCTCCATGGCTTCTGAAGAGAAATCTGCACAAAGTCTTACTGGACGTCCTTTGTACATGATCATTTGCTTCTCTCTTGCTGCTCTGAGCATTTTCTCTTTATCTTTTACATTTGACATTCTGAATAATATGTGTCTTGGCGTAGGTCTATTTGGATTTATTCTTACTGGGGTACGGTGTGCTTCTTGGACATGAAAGTTCATTTCTTTAGTGAGAGTTGGGAAATTTTCAGCTATTATTTCCTCAAATACTCTTTCTGCCCCTTTTCCTTTCTCTTCTCCTTCTGGAACTCCCATGACACGTATGTTCTTGTGTTTTGTGATGTCATTCAACTCTGAGCCCCTGCTCATTTTTTTCCATTCTTTTCTCTCTCTGTTCTTTTCTCTCTTCAATTTTAGCTGCTCTGTCTTAAGTATCACTTATTCTTTCTTCTATCATTTCGAGTCTGCTGTTGTATGCTTCAAATGTATTTTTTACTTCACCTATTGTATCTTTCATTCCCATGAACTCCGTTACTTTTCTTTTCATGATTTCAAATTCTTCTTTACGTTCGCGCAATGACTTCTTGATGTCATTGATCTCTTTAACTATATTCTCTTTCATCTCATTAATTTGATTTTGGAAATGTGTGCTCATCTCACTGATTAGTTCTCTCAACTTCTGCATCTCTTCTGGGACTTTGCTGTATTCCTTTTCTTGGGCCATGTCTTCTATTTTCTTAGTATGGCCCGTAATTTTTTGTTGGTGCTTAGGCATCTGGTTAGTTTGTATTTTACTTAGATGCTCTATCTCTTTCTCTTTTATGGGGTTTTAGTGGCAGGCGGCTGTGAGTTACCACCGCTCTTTGATTTTTGGCTCAACCTTGATTGTTAGGATTGTTCTGCTGGTTGCTCAAAACTGGGCACTGGACCCAGTAATTGGTTGTAGAGTCGTTTCCTAGGGCCTTGGGCAGGGAGGCTATAGAGGCCAGGAAAAGACTCTCATTAATTTTCTTATGTGTACTTCCTTGGTCTGCCAGGAGATGGCGCTTGTTGGCTGCTCTCAATTCAATGCCTGGTTGGAGTGTATTTGTTGTGACACAGACCAGATCAATATGATAGAGCTTCCTGTCTGGGGGCTAGGAGCCCTGTGATTCAAACTTTCTGAGACAGTTCTCCAGACTTCTCTCGTAGCACCCCCCTTTTCCCAGCTAGGAAATATTTCCACCGCCTTCTGAATCCTCAAAAATCAGTCCCTGTTAGTAAAGGATGAGATTGGGAGGTTTGTATATCTTTAGCCCCTTGCAGACTCCAAGGCAAACAATGGTGCAGCCCCACCCAGCCTGGAAGGGCTCTTGGGACAGGGCAGACCAAACCTGGGAGTCCAAAGCAGGGTCAGCCCCAGGCTTTCTCTCCCCTCTCCCGTGGTGTCCTCAACAATTAGTCCAGGCTAGAAGAGAGGGAGGTTGCGAGGATCGGATTTCTCCAGTCCTTTTCGGGCTCCCAGGGCAAACGGCCATGTGGAAGGGTCCGTGGGGCTCTGCAGCCCAAATTTCAGGTCCGACCCTGAGTCAGCCTAAGGCTGTGTCCCTCTCTCTCCCCTTTCCGGGAGTGGCAGATCCCTGAAACCCCCTTTGTCTGTGGTCACAGGCCCAGAGGCCCGAGAATTCTGAAGAGTGTGGGGGAGGGTGCCGGCAGCAGCAGAAGCTGCTACTTGCAACTCACAGTTCTGTAGTCGCGATTTCCCTCTTCTGTCCCTCTCTCTTCTGGGTGGTGTGCAACCTTCACCTGGTGACCTAAACCCTAGAAGATCTTTTTCGGGGCTGTTTTCAGCTTGTCCTCTAGCTATTTTTCTGGAGAAGAGATTCCCGTGTCTTACTAGTCCACCATCTTCCCGGAAGTTCGGTTTCTGTTCATTATTGAGTTCCAGCTTCATTATGCTATGATCAAAGTGTTTTGTATAATTTCAATCTTTTAAAATTTGAGCCTTGCCTTTTGACCCAACATATGGACTATCTTGGAGAAGAATCCATAAGCATTTGAAAAGAATGTATATCCTATTGTTTGGGGATGCCATGCTCTATAGATGTCTGTTAGGTCTAGTTCATTTGTCATATTGTTCAAGTTCTCTGTTTCTTTATCCTCTGCCCAGATGTTCTATCCAATACTGAGAGTGGTGTATTGAACTCTCCAAATATTATCATAGAGACGTCTATTTCTTCCTTCAGTTTTGCCGCTGATTGTCTCATGTTTCTTGGGACATTCAGGTTAGGAGCATAAATATTTAATATAGTTATTTCTTATTGGTGAATTACATCTTTTATTAATATATAATAACCTTCTTCATCCTGTATAACAGTTTTACATTTGAAATCGATTTGCCCATTATTAGTATCACTACTCCAGCTCTTTTTTGATTATTATTTGTATGGAATATCTTTTTCCAAACTTTCACTTTTAACCTGGTTGTGTCCTTACACCTGAGGTCAGTCTTTTGTAGACAACATATAGATTGTTTAATTTTTTATCCATTCTGTCAGTCTATGTCTTTTGATTGGGGAGTTCAAGCCATTAACATTCAATGTTATTACTGTAAAGGCATTATTTTATCCATTTTGTCCTTTGGCTCTCTGTTTCATATTGTTCTATTGTATTTTTACCTTTTAATTTACCCTTCCTAATAATCTTCATTTCTTCACTCTTCTCCAACTCTTGCCCTAATTTTTCCCTTTCAGGCTCCACCACTCCCTTTAGTATCTCTTGTAATTCTGGTCTTTTGGTAACATATTCTATCAGGGATTTTCTTTTTTGTCTTTAAAGACATTGAACTCACCCTCATTTTTTAAGGACAATTTTTCTGTATAGAATTCATGGCTGTCATTTTTTCTCTTTCAGTACCTTAAATACCACTTTTTTCTCACTTCCATGGTTTCTGATGAGAAGTTGGCATTTAATCTTATTGAGTTTCCCTTTTATGTGATGCTTTGCTTTTCTCTTGCTGATTTCAGAATCTCCTGTCTCTGATATTTGTCATTCTGTATAGTAGGTGTCTTGGATTAGGTGTATTCAGATTTATTCTGTTTGTAGTGCATTGTCCTTCTTGAATATTGATATTTATGTCTTTCATAATGGTTGGAAAGTTTTTGTTCATTATTTTCTCAAATATTCTTTCTGTTTTTTTTCCATTCTCTTCTCCTTCTAGGACAATGATAATGTTAATGTGCATTTTGCATTGTCATTCAATTCCTTGATATTCTGTTCCATTTTTTCCATTCTCTTCTTCTCTTTCTGTTCTCCTGTCTTTTCCTGTTCAGATGCTGTCTTCAGAACCACTAATTCTGTCTCTGAGAAATTCAAATCTGCTCTGATGTGTTTCTAGTGTATTTTTATTATCATCCATCATGTCTTCCAGTCCCATAAGGTGTGTTACCTTTCTTTGCAGGCTTTCAAATTGTTCTATATGCTCACCTAGTGGTTGTTCTAAAATCATTGATCTCTTTAGTCATATTTTCTTTCAATTCTTTGATATGATTCAGGAACGTTGTGTGATTATCACTGATTAATTGTCTTTAATCTGTATCTCTTCAGGATATTTGGTTTGTTCCATTGGTTGTGCCAAATCTTCCTGTTTCCTAGAAAGGCTTGTAATTTTTTGCTGATATCTAGGTGTCTGAATATGTTGGTGAATTTACTCTGTTGGCCAATTTATCTCTTTTGCCTATTTTTCTTCCCAAAGCTCTTCTTTGATATTTGATTCAACTTAGTCTTTATGGCCCAGCTTAAGTTATCAAAATAGGTCAAGGAGCTCACTAATGGGGCACAGATTTTTCTCCCAGGGTTTAGGATACAGATAGAAGCAAAATCAACTTTATTCCATGCAATTAACAGACCATTTAGCAGATGATATTCATCAGCACACCTTCCCACAGAGGGATTTCAGTATCAGCTTTCCTGTGTTCCTGTGTTGAACCTCCAGAGTGGAGATTCAGAGAGCTCTGCTGGCCAAAGCCACTGAAGGAAAGCCAGCCAACTCCCCCTACCTTTTCCCTGGAAACAGGGAGGAAGATATCTGCTCCCCTCTCAGTCAGCAGCAGTGAACCAGGGATTTTACCCCAGGTTAATATCTTGAAGGTGGGGGAGGCAAACCTTTTTCAGCCACCGCAGGAGGTTGGTAACTCATGTTTGCTGTTTCATGTTCTTCATCTCTCTGTCCCTCACCCTCTTGGGAGTTGTGCAGCACTGTCCTCCTTTGTTGAACCCCAGAGCAATTCTTTCCCAAAAGCTTTTGGCTTTCTCTCCATTGTTTTTGAGCCTTGCCTTCTTGTTTGATGTCATCTTTCCACAATCCCTAAACCTGCTTTTTAAAAAATAGATATGCTACGGCATGGATGAAACTTGAAGACACCATGCTGAGTGAAATAAGCCAGGTACAAAAAGAAAAATATTGCATCATTTTTCTTATATGAAATACTTAGAACAAGTAAATTCATAAAGACTGCAAGCTGATGAGTTGTGACAAGTGGGTGAGGGGTGGGGAGAATGGACGGTTGTTGCTTAATGTGTAAGAGTTCTGTTTGGAATGAGTTTCTTGAAATAGATAGTGGTAAATGTTACACAAAATTGTAAACTTATAAACAGTTAAAATATTTTTATGTTTTGTATATTTTACCACAATAAAAACACTTCATGAGAGAGAAACATGAAAGCATCAGAACCCAGAAATCAAGGGGGCTGGGAGAGAAAATAAAGGACATAGTCATGTGAAGGGAAAGCTTTGCTGACTCCAGAGATACCACGTGGCAGACTGACAGTGAGTAGAAGAGAGGGAGAGGATCACAGGAAAACCAGAAGAAACCAAGTCAGAGTATCAGGCAGAACTTATGCCCTGGCTCCTCTGCGGTGGTGGTATCCACCCCATCACATATCCGCAACTAGGTTGTGTATTGAACCTGTCATGACCTCTCAGGCTGGGCATGTTCTGTGATACCCTGCCAATGGTGGGACCCAGAGAAAGTGACAGGATAAGGACCCCAAGTAGCCAATCCGAGTCAGCGTGTTTTCACACAGGGACAGAACCTAAAATCATCCATTCTCCACCCTGATTCATAGTTCATCAAGTGAGAGTGGTGTGTTAAGAAATGTGGCTATAAAAAGTGAATATCACTGTTTGTAATAAATTACTTATTTTTTTCTTAAACAACGAGAATTTCTGACAGACATCCTAGCTGTTGCAGAGAACCTCCAAGTCTGTTTAGAAGCAACACCTCAAGAGAGAAGGCTGTGGTAACAAGGCATGAGGTGAGCAGGCCCAGCAGAGCCCAGCTCTCTCAGATGGACCAGAGGCCTAGCCCCTCACCCCACACTCACCACATGGGTTCCAAGGAGGCATGCCTCCCCCTGGCTTTCAACACCCACCAGGTTAGGTATCCTCAGTGGGTTCTTCCCTCAGGGTCTTGACACTATCCCACCCTGTCCACCCTTGCTTAGTCCCTGGAAGTACCCCAATCCCATCAAAGTACCGTACACAACACCATCACCAGCCCATGCCAGTCCCTGCCCAACCTCTCAAGTGGAACCACCAGCTCCCCTGCCATGCTGCCTAGCGGGCAGCAGCCCAGCCCTTCTGACCATTCCTTGGAAGCCCTCTGCCACCAATCCTGGCCAGGGCACCACCTTCCTAGCATGCTTGAACCAGCATACCAGGGAAGAAGCCCTAGTCCTTGTTTTCCACCCCCACACAAGAACATCTCTCACCTAGACAGGTGGATCTGGGCATCTAGGGAGCCCTAACCTGGCTTTCCTCTCATCTCCCCTTCCATTGTGTCCACCCATCCCACCCATCATCCTCCCACCCATGTGGCTGTGGCATTTCTGCTACTGGTTGCCCTTGGATGAACAACAGCCCCTGTCCCTTGCCAGGCTCCATCCTAGTCCCTTGAAGCCCAACTGGGAACCACCCAAAGCAGATAGCCAACATCTGCCTGGAAAGCTGGGTCTGCAGGAGCCCTGGGCACCAAGGTCCTGCCTGGCCTGCCTTTGTGACTTCATGCAGCATATACTCACTGTCATTGGGTTTTCCTCTCAACTCAGCAGTCTGGACCAAATTGGGGCTCCGATCAGCTCCACTATCATGGGAAACCTCAGCCAGAAGCCCCAGTGGAGACTTGGAGATCATAAGCTTGGAGATAGACCATCTGAAGGTGTCATCACCTGGGACGAGATTCTATTTGAGATAGGAACTGTGATGTCCTTGGACCCACAGATCACAGGGGTTCTGGGATGAGAGGTAGGCTCTGGGGTTTCCTGCATTTCCCCAATGGCTGAGGCTGCCTGAAGCAGTGGGCAGAGCCTCCACTCCTACCTCCTCTTCCTTTGCCATCTGAAGGCAGTCTTCCTCTGTGGGCTTTTGGGGCTTAGAGCTAAAGCCTTAAACATATAAATCTACTTGTTCACCATGGCAATGTCTTTCAAAGGAGTGGGGGAATTGCCAGAAAAGAGAGCTCCTGTCACAAATTACTACAATACAATATCACCTCTCTCACCCCCTGTTATTTGGAGGTGCTCAAACCCAAAGACAGACTTGTTAAAGAGCAGACTTGTCACTGGCCTTTTCTTTCTGACCATTTGAAAGTCAGGCAGGAAAACACCACACATGGAGAACAAATACATGAGCATTCCAAATCTTTCCTTTGGAGAATGCATCATGGCTATGTGAGGTTTGGTGGTCTGAATAACCAATCTCAGAACTCCTGGCCTGTCTCTGATGTCATGCATATGTGGCCTACTGCCTCAGCTTTCCCACAATCTCTGTGAGATATACCCTGAACACAGGATATTTGTGTCACTAGGAAGAGGCAATCCTCATGGTAAGTACAAATATCCTCATTTATAGGGTAACTGCTGTGAATTGTGTTTGTGACATGTAAAGTGAGGCGGACCAAAAGACAAAACATTTTTGTTGGGAATTCTAGCCAAACGCCATCCCTTGCAAATGGTGATCTCTCTCAGTGATCATGACAGAAACTTCATGGAAGAATATCCAATTTCCTTTTTCCAAATGCATGCTCACAGTAAGTTAAGAGCTTTCTTTTGGGCTTTAAGTGGACTTGACACCAGGTAGTAAAGACTTGAGCATAAGTGAGAACTTCCTTCTTCCCAAAGGTCTATATCTGCACTTTGGTTTACAGATCTATCTCTTAAGAGCCTACTTAAGCTGGGAACACTCTTCTAAAGTTGATCTCTTTAAGATGATAAGGACAGATAAATAAAAATTTCTAGACAAAGCATTGGATATTTTTTTTCTGTAAAGGCCAGATAGAAAACAGTCTAGACTTTGTTGGTATGCTTATTCTCTGTGCCATATTTTCTTTCTTTTCTTAGCAAGTCTTTACAAATACATAAATCATTCTTAGCTTGAGGTTTGTTAAAAAGAAAATCAAAAAGGATGATGGCAGGAAATTGTGATGCAAGGTGACATCACAGAAAGAAATAATATGCCCATTTTCTTCCTTTCCATACTTCTCCCTAAAAGCTAAATTGCACTGTGTCAAACATCATGTTAAAATGACAAGCTCTGGTGCTCTAGAAATGTCTGTGTGAAATCCTGAAACTGGCCTGGTTGAGACTGGCTCCTTTTGATAGGCCTCTGCCTTCTACTCAGGGTCAAAGTCCATGGTCCCTCTTTGCCAGAGCTCCTTTTCTTATCTTCCTATGAGGCAGAGTCAATGTAATGAGAGCAATGGAGCTGCTAGATTCTCATCCCAGACTGGCAACAGTTAAGAATTTAAACACACTTGCCTCAGTTTCTAAGGGGTAAAATGAAGCTATGACACCTTCTTACTCCAGATTTCCCAATCTTCCAAGTACCCACCTAAGGAGTTGGCCTAGAAAATATAACTATTAAACTGAGACCTGAAGCAATCAATAGTCCTAGTTTTACCCTTTGCTACAAATCAGGTTTTCCTAGGGAAAGAGCAGTCTCATACTTCTTAGGGTCCTCCCCAACAGAGGCAGGGCAAAAAAAAATCATGCTCCTGCTCTTCTTTACCTTTTACTTCTTCCTTTCATCCTCATCAAGATATTTTGCCTTCTCTAATTTTTCTTCTTTTCCTTTTCTTTAGGCAACTCTTGCTCATATTCTGTAGTACCAGGAGTCGTGCTACAGAGTCAGAGAGTTTAGTCACTTCCTCCAATCTTGAGGACCCAATTCCAGGGCTTCTCCAAGGGCATCTCTGCATAATTTGTATCAAATTCCCAAGCAGACACTTAATGTCACTGCATAATTTGTGTCAAATTCGCAAGCAGACACTTAATATCACTGCTGTATTCTCAGGATGGAGCCTGGTAAGGTGAGGCTGACACCCAAGGGCTTGGTGCCCCTGTCTTGGACTGCCAAGAGCCTGCCAAGTGTTGCAACCCCCAACTTCCTTGCTCCTAGTGCTTCCCACTCCTGTACTGCCATAGCCCCAGATGCAGACAAACCCCTAGTTGCCAAGGCCCAAAGCATCTCTGGGTGGCCTTTGGACCCCACCAAGGGAGATGTATGGCAGCAGTGCAGGGGTAACTGCACTGACCCAAACCCCAGCACCTAGATATCCCCAAGATCCCTGATGAAAGTACATGGTGGGACTGACCCAGCATACCCACCCAGCACACTGGCTTCTTTGTGTCATGTGAGTTTGAACCTGGACGGCACTCAGTGTGAACCTCTGGCTTAGGCCATAGAAGGGAGTGGTCTTAACAGAGAAGAGGACCAGAAATTCTGCAAACCTGATTGGGGCACAACCCAGGGTGGGGGAAAAAGTAAAAGATTGGAGACTCAAGATGCGAGGCCAGGGTATACCCAACTGTGGCCATGTCATCAGTCTCATGTCTGGGTTTGAGATCTGAGCCTCTGCCCATGGGATCCTCAAAAGCCACAAAGGGATGAGGACAAGGGGAAGCAGAGGGGTTGACCCTTACAAGGGGGTTCAAGCCAAGGTGGAGGGTGGAGTCACCTGAACAGAGCCCAGAAGCTCCCATACCTGCCAGTGGCAGCAAGAGGGTATGGGAAGTGCCAGGAAATGGGGCATTGTGGCTGGGCCTGGCCAGGAGGCAGGTCTATCTTGGCTGCCTTGCCCAGTGCTCCCACAGCTTGACCAGCCCCAGGGAGTCTGTCTTATGCCCACTGCACTATTAGCGTTCAAAGCTTCCTACCCTACCTCTGACAAGGAGTGGACTCTCCCCTTCAGGACCAGCAGGACCCCTCATTGACCCCACCCTGCCTCAGGTCTTTCATTCTTCCTGCCCATTGTCACTTGCATGAAAAGTCATAGTCCTGAATATCTCTTCAGATTGCCACTTTCCTTCTTTCTCAGGACACCTTCTGACCTCCCAGACCCTCCTGCTCTGTGATGGGAATGAGGTAGGGGACATGTTCAAAGGGTGGGGAGGTGGATCTCAGCCTTCAGCCTCAACAAAATGTGGTGGAGGTTGCTGGAGGTAGTAGTGTGCCTGCCTACTGGGCTGTGCTGGGGCTGGGATTGTAGGGGACTCCTGAGGGAAAGTAAATTTAAAAAATCCAGCTCCATTCTTCAGATCCCCTTCCCCTAGGAGGTTTCCTAGGACTGCTGAGAAGCACAGCCCCTTGGAGGAAGGGTGGGCCTTTAGGAAATTTCCAGGTCCCTGCTGTGGTCCAGTAGATCTTACCCATTACTCTCCCTCCATACACACACCTCCAACCCACAACCCAGGCTTTATTCACACCCTGTGGCAGCATCTCATCTCTGTCAAAATTGTAGACAGAACTCCCAGCATGTGAGGGCACAATCAGCTAAAATTTGCACTCTTGCTGTGTTCAGGAGCCCCTCAAGACTGTCAGAAAGTTGGGGGATGAGCCAGAAGGGCAATGAGTACTGTAGGGCAAAAAACCACCAGCCCATGTGGGCCACTGGACCCCTTGGGGTAACTAAGATCCCACCTCATATCCATGCAGGCCTGGTCTGCCCACATTTCTCTCGGTGCTGACCCAATATCCATGTGGTCCTAGATCTGCCCACCCTCTTCTCAGCCCTTTGGTTTCTACTTCTTCTCAAATTTTTAAACTTCTTTCTTTTTATTCCCACTTGTTGTTTGCACTCACTGTCTGCTCTCTGTCCATTCATTGCATGCTCTTTCTGTGTCTCCTTGTATTTCTTCTTGTCTTTCTCTTTATGAGGAACTGGGAACTGATCTCAGGACTTCTAGTGTGGGAGAGAGGCACTCAGTTGTTTCAGCCACCTCATCTCCCTGGTCTGCTGCATCTCTAGTTCTCGCCTCTGCATCTCCGGTTGTTGCATCATCTTGCTGTGCCAGCTTTCCACGACACAGGCTGTCATCTCTCCATGGCAGGGGCCATCAACTCTCCACAGTGTGGGCCAGCTTGCCTTCAACAGGAGGCCCTGGGAATTGAACCCAGGAACCCAATTGCTTGAGCCACATCCACTTCCCAGGGAATATTTTACTTCTGTCAAGTTCTTCTTTCACTAAAGTTCTACCATTTGAAACACTGGCAACTGTAAATATTTTGAGTCAGGAAGATCGATGGGGGAAATAGGAAGGGATGTTTGATCCCTCAGGTCAAATTCTTCCATGCGTAGCATTTCTGTTTTATTGAGTTTTAAACCTGGGCTGTGCCAGCTTTATGTTGCACCTAGCAATAAGAACTGCTGTGAGACTTCTGACTGATACCATGGAAATAGAGTATCATATGAAGATACTTTGCAAAATTGTATGCCAAGAAAATCAAATTCCTAAAAACACACAAGCAGCCTACAACGATGAAAGAAGAAATTGATGAATACAACAGAACAATCACAAGTAATGATATTGAATTAGTCATCAAAAACCTCCCAACTAAGAAGAAACCAGTACCAGATGGCTGCACAGGTAAATTGCACCAAACAGATGGGAAAGAGCTACACCAATCCTGTTTAAGCTCTTCCGAAAAATGGATGTGTAGGGGACATTGCCTAACTCATTCTATGATGCCAAAATCACCCTAATACTGAAGCCAAACAAAGATGCCGCAAGAAAGGAAAACTATAAACCAATCTCACTAATGAACCTAGATGCTAAACTCCTCAACAAAATACTTGCTAATTGTATTCAACAACACGTCAAATGAATTATATACCATGATCAGGTAGGTTTCATCCTTGGTATGCAAGGATGGTTCAACATAAGAAAATCAATCAATGTAATACACCACATAAAAAGAATGAAGGAAAAAAACATATGATCATTTCCATAGATACAGTAAAAGCATTAAAAAAAAAAATACAGCACCATTTCCTGATAAAAACACTTCAAATGATAGGAAAGGTATGAAACTTCCTCATCATGATAAAGGATATATATGAAAAATCCACAGTTAACATCATATTCAATGGTGAAATCCTAAAAGCTTTCCCTCTAAGATCTGGAACAAGACAACAATGCCCTCTGTCACCTCTTTTATTTAACATTGTGTTAGAAGTACTTGCTCAAACACTTAGGTAAGTAAAAGATAAAAAAAAAAAAAAAGACATCCAAATTGGAAAGAAAAAAGTAAAAATTTCACTATTTGCAGATGATATGATCCAATTATAGAAAACTATGAGAAATACAAGAAAGTTTCTAGAGTTTATAAATGAGGTCAGTAAAGGGGCAGGTTATAAGATCAATGAGCAAAAATCAGTAGCCTTTCTGTACACCAATAATGAGCAATAAGAGGAGGAAATCAAGAAAAAAATCCCATTTACAAGAGCAACTAAAGGAATCAAATTCCTAGGAATAAACTTAACTAAAGATGTAAAGGACTTATATGCAGAAAATTACACAACACTGTTAAAGGAAATCAAAGAAGACCTAAACAAATGGAAGAATATTTCCTGTTAATGGAGAGGAAAACTAAACATCATTGAGATGTCTATCTGACCCAAACTGATTTACAGATTTAAAGCAATCCCAATAAAAATTACCACAGTATTTTTTTACCTAATTGGAAAAGCTAACTATGAAATTTATTTGTAAGGACTTAGGGCCCCAAATAGTGAAAGATAAATTGAAAAAAGAAAAACAAAATTGGAGCAATCACACTACCTGATTGTAAAACATACTAAAAAGCTACAGTGGTCAAAACTGCATGGTATTGGTACAAGGATAGACATACTGGCCAATGAAACTAAATTGATAGTTCTGATATAGATCCTCACAAATACAGTCAATTGATATTTGACAAGGCCACCAAGCCCACTCAACTGGGAGAGAATGGCCTCTTCAACAAATGTTGCCTGGGAACTGGATATCCATATCCAAAAGATTGAGAAATGAACACCCTCTCACACAGTATACAAAAATTAACTAAAGATGGATCAAATATCTAAATATAAGATCCAAGACTATTAAGACCTTGGAAGATAATGTAGGAATGCATCTAAAAGATCTTGTATTAGGAAGTGATTTCATGAACGTTACACTCAAAGGATGGGAAATGAAAGAAAATATAGATAAATGGGACCTCCTCAAAATTAAAAACTTTCATACCTCAAAGGAGTTTGTCAAGAAAGTAAAAACGCAGTGTACTCAATGGAGAAAATACTTGGTAAGCATATATCTGACAGGGCCCTAATATCAAGCATATATAAAGAAATCCTACACCTCTAAAATAAAAAGCCAAACAACCCATTTTAAAAAATGGGCAAGTGATTCGAATAGACACTTCTCCAGAGAAGAAATTCAAATGGCTATAAAACATACGAAAATATGCTCAATATCACTAGCTATTAGGCAAATGCAAATCAAAACTACAATGAGATATTCTTTTACTCCCAATAGACTGGTGGCTATTTTTTAAAAAGATGACTACAAGTCTTGGAGAAAATGTGGGGGAATGGGAACACTCATCCACTGCTGGTGGAAATGCAGAATGGTGCAGCCATTGTGGAGGAAGTTTGGTAGTTCCTCAGGAAGCTAACTATAAAACAGCCATAAAATCCAGCAATCCCACTTCTGGGTATATACACAGAAGAATAGAAAGCAGGGAAATGAATAGATACATGCATGCCAATGTTCATAGCAGCATTATTCACTATTGCCAAAACTTGGAAATAACCTAAATGTTCTTCAACAGATTAATGGATAAGCAAACTCTGGTATATACACACAATGGAATATTACTCAGTTGTAAGAAAGAATACAGTATTAACACACAGGATAACATGGATGAATCTTGAGGACCTTATGTTGAGTGAAGCAAGCCAGGCACTGAAGGACAAATATTACATGACCTCACTGATATCAATTAAGCAAACTGAGCAAACTCACAGAGCTAGAGTCTGGAAAATATGCTTACAGGTGACAGAAAGGGAGTAGAGGATTGTGTGCCAATGCCCATATGGGCAAAATCTATGATAAGGCAGGAGGGTGTAGTTATGCAGTGGATGGGTGTGACAGTGGTGCAGTGATGCTATTGGGTTGGGTGGTGCCTATCTGTGAGGGAGTAGGGTATGGGTGTGGGTTGGACTGTCCATGGCACTCAGGAGAGATTCAGGGGAGGGAGCAGGTGAACTCTAGGAATTTTCAGTTATGTGGCTGAAACTACACCGCTGGGATTGTTCTTTTGGCAAATATGGCAGGGGAGGATTACTGCTTTAGGGTGTTGGATTTGGGGTCATGCAGGACAGGGTGTACCTGGGGCAGGTTTCTAGGGAGTGCATGAGTGTTCATCTTGTCATAGTGCACTGTATCAGTGGGTGGGGAAAAGGGGTGAAAGTCTCTTGAGAGCATAAGCATAGGGGATGACAGACCAGAATGATAAGCTCTCAGTGTTGTTGCAAGTAACTATGAATCTAATTCTTAATGGAGTGAAGCTTGGTGGTTTCCATGGGTCCCAAGGAAAGGAGGAGAGAGGAATAGAATAGAAGGAATATGGGGTATTTTAGGGCATGTTTGAATTGTTTTACCTGATTTTGCAATGATGGATATAGGCCATTTTATATTTCATCAAAATTTATAAAATTGCATGGTCCAAAATGTAAACCATAAAGTAAATCATTGATCATGGTTAGTAACAATGCTTCAATATCTGTACATCAATTTTAACAAATGTACCATCCACATGTAAAATGTTATTAATAGGTAGGAGAAATGGGAAAAGGGGAGGATGTTGTATATATGGGAATCTCATATATTCAGTACATAACTTTTTTGTTACCTAAAGTTTCTTTGAAGATAAAATGAAAAAAAAAATAAGACACTGGGAGAATAAAATGGAAGAAAATGTCATTGTACATACAAGACAACATATCTTTCAGTGATGAAAGACACAAAGTCAAAAATATTTTTAACTTAATTTTTAATTTTCTATTTCAAATTTAAAAAATTTTTGAAATTTATTTTTAAAACTATCATTATTTTTTTTTCAGTTATTTTGTTGGCTTCATTTTTGAACAAGTTTTGAATCACAGGATTATAACTGTGGCAGAGGAGGATCCTTGGTGTGGGGTGGCAGTGATGGGGGATACATGGTCGTATCTATAAAGCATATGAATGTGTTCAAGTTTTCATGGAGCATTATAATGATGGGTGGAGATTCACACAATATTAAAAGAATATCAAATTCTCATCCTGGGAAGCTCTGTCACATTGTCTAATGGGAAAGCAAGAATCTCCCAAGTACATGGTCAGTGAGTAGTAAAGGAGGATGGATCATTGATGAGCCCTTAATATTGATAACTGTACTTATGAACTTTTTCTTTTGAAAGTAAAAGTTAGCCTATTATTAGAGGTTGCCTAAAAGTTACTTACTAAGAGCCTCCTTGTTGCTAAAATGTGGCCTCTCTCTAGGCCAAACTCAGCATATAAATGCATTACATTCCCCCCAGTGTGGGACATGACTCCAGGGGATGTTCCTCCCTGACACCAAGGGATTACTACCAAGCACTTACCAGCAATGCAAGTGGGAAAAGACCTTGACCGAAAGGTGGAATGGGTAAAGACAAATGAGTTTATATGGCTAAGAGACTTCAGAGTGAGTCAGAAGGTTATTCTAGATGTTATGCTTATGTACATCTCAGCAGAATTTCTTTGACTACCACAGTAAATATTGCCTCAAATAGCTGGGCTCCTGAGAGCTCTAGAGACATCCGGACACTATAAGCAAGGCTGACATCTCAGGTATTTTGTGCCCTGCCAGTGGGCCTTATTTTGGAATTTATTTTCCCCAGTGTGACAAAGTTGGGCTATTTTGGTTTCCCTACATTATGGTCCTTCTGACCTTCTATTTAAACTTTCAATTAGTACTAAAGTTGGTAGGTGTATATCCAAGAGACTTAAACCTTTGGGCTGTCCATGTGCCTGCTGGACCCTGATTCTCAACAGAGTATCAGCATTTACTCTTCAGTTCATTAGACTCACCCAGGACAACTAACAAGGAAATGATGATGGACAATGACTTTCCCAAGTAACAGAGTCTACAACTGCAAGCAAGATAGTACCATACATCTGCCCAATGGGTTCTAAGCCCCCTTTCAATTAGAGGCAGAGTGGGCATCACCATCCCAGAATCTTCAGGATTGGGGAATGAAAGATGGACTAGAGTAGACTTCCTGTTATTCTACTATACACTTATTGTTATTCTAGCAACGGGAGCACTTTTATCATTGATTTGGGGGCAGTAGTCACTGGAGGTTATGAGGAGAGGGAGAGAGAAAAAATAGGTGTAATATGGGTGCATTTTTGGGACATTGAATTGTCTTGAATGACATTGCAATGACAGATACAGGTCATTATATATCTTGCCATAACTTACAAAATTGTTCGTGAAAGATTTTAAACTTTAATGTAAATTAAAATCCATAGTTATTGGCTGTGCTCCAACGTGTGTTCATCAATCGTAACAAATGTACCAAACTAATGAAGGATGTTGTTAATGTGGGAAAGTGTGGGAGGGTTAGGGAGTGGGGCATATGAGAATCCCCTACATTTTTAAGTAACATTTATGTAATCTAAGTATCTTTTTAAAGTTTTTTAAAAAGTATATATATGTGTATATATATGCACTGCTGTCACCTCAGAATTGTTAATAATAATAGAATGATAGAATAATGAAAAATATTACTCATTATTGGGCTCTTATAGTATTATTAGGCAAATGTAGACTGTCTAATCCATTTTTCAAAACACATATAAAACTTTTGCCATAAATGCTATGATTTAAGCAATTGAAAATTTGTGGTGGGGGCGACAAGTATCAGTCTCCCAATGCATAAATGTGTCAAAAATGTAGAGTCACTGGGAATCAGAGGCTGGAAGTTGAATGGGGAGGCAGGAAAGACACAAGTCCTTTAGAAAATCCTCTGCATATGTTCCTTGAAGATTCAAGAACTAGAGTGGAAGGGCCAGGTCATATCATGTAAGCAGAGAGACCTATGGGGCAAAAGGAGATGATGCCCGTCCTCAGGCCAGCTGGGTGCTCTGCTGGACACACCAGTGAGGGGATGCCCTGCCCTAGCATCAGGAATTACTCCATTCATAGAGACTAGTTCTATTTGTTTCTGAACAAACGTTCCTTTTTCCTTCTTGAGTGTGTTATTGCATAGCAGAGAGTCAGTTCATCCAATACCTACTTATAAAATTCCCTACAATCCTGGCATGAGGTTGTACTTAAGCTGGCAAAGTTATTCATCATGGTGGAATTGCATGCTAGCTTATGGTGTAGGAATCTGGGGTCTTTCATCCATAGACACCTGATCAATGAGCCCTGTGTCAGGGTGACCCTGAACCTCAGCTCTTGGTGCACTTATGAGACCTGGAATTCTAGAACTCAACCTCTGGCTATCAACAATCTACTTAATATAAGGTCAACACAAAACCTTGCCCTGTGCAATGTGCCCTTATACTTTCTGAAGGATGTCTTTCCCAACTATCACATCAGTAGTTTCCATCTACCCCAGATGCCTTCCTGTCTTTTCTGTCTCCACTTCTCAGAGGGTCCTGTGCATGGCTCCTTGAACACACTTTGTGCCCTGTGGTTGGAGGATGAAGCACATGACACATGTCACACATCTAGTTTACACAAAGGCTCAGTCCACAGAATCCTGGGGGCCACTCTATTAGCACCCCTCTCTGTACCTGGCTGGCATCCTTTTTCCCTCCCTCTTTGCCCCTGCCTGGTTATTTGAGGCTCCCAACTCTGAGTCCAGTCTTTCCTTCCTGATTTTGACCCAATTCTGCCCTTTTTTTACCCCAAGGACAGGCTGACCAAGAGGCAGAGGTAAGCGGTAGACAGGAAGGATGGAGTCCTATTACAGGACCAGCTGCTAGAGAAACAGGAAGAAGAGACTTTGGAAGACATAGGAAGAGAATTGGTGCCCCAGGCACCACTGGAAAACCAGGGATATCCTTGGCCCTCCACCAGAGTCATGGGAGGAGAGGTAGGGTGGGAAAATCTGGTTTGGAGGTAAGGTCCTGTAAGGATGGGGCTGCTGTTCAAATTTAAGCATGAGCAGCCACTTTCCCAGAGTGGACCCTAGACCTAGCCCTCTCAAGCCCTTGGAGCCTTCCCTGAAGTTGTACTTCTTTTGTGTGTTTTGTGATATATTTTTCTTGTCACTTGTCCTTCCTTTCACTGTCCTTGGGGTCCTTGGCACACCCAGCAAAGTACTCACTCTTGTACTTAAGAGGCACCCTGGGAGCCATGAAAAGCATAGCCCTGGTTCCAGGGTTTGGGTGTGGCCTGGAACTAAAGGTGTTAGCTAACAAGGGCAGTCACATGCAATAGGTGTGCTGTGGAACACTTTGATATCTATTGAAGGTTGTACTGCTGATTCATGGCTCACCTTTCCCCTAGAAGCTTGCACTTTGACACTGTCAGAGCTTCCTTTTTGAGTTTTATCTCTGTTCCTGATAGCTGGAAAATGTGTTTACTAAAAATTTCTTCACTTAAGCAACTCTGAAATTTCTAATACACTAATTAAGCTAGTTTTCTATTAATCTAATTTTAGAAATTACCTCTTTGCTCTTCAGTCTCTGAAAGATATAAACCAGACCTTCTCAGTTTTGTTTACAGGAATAAGATAATATCTCAAAGCAAAACCAGACAGAATGATGTGAGGAATACCTTATGGCCCAGTAAATCAGTAACTTTTCTCAGAGACAAAAATCTTGATATCCTTGAGCATTTGGCACAATATCTAAACTGTGGTTTATTAGCCACTGAAACCAAGGACGAGTGGAACATGGTTGAGACAATGCAGGACTGAAAAATTGCAAGATCCTGGTATCATATTTTTTTACTTGTACTTCTTCTCACCTACCCCTTTTCTCTTTTTTGCCTATAAAAATGCTATCTCCCATTTTCACTATGAACTGGTGTGGAGAAGATTCTCCCAATTTCTTATTTGTGTGCTCACTATAAATCACCTTTTCACTGAGAGACATGTTTTTTCTTTGTGGTGCTGGATCAGGTGGGCCCTTCTATTGGAAATGAGCCATGCTTATGGCAACAATTTGGTGAGCCAACCAGGAGCCACACTGCTCTGTGATGCAGGCCCTGGAGCAGCCCAATCCATGTGTTGTCAATCATGGGGCTTCCTTGGATCCCCCAGCTCTGTACCCAACAGCTGCCTGGGAATTTCCCTGGATGAACAAGACTGGAGGTTCTCAGTGAGGTTTCTGCTTTGGCAGACACTGGGTCCTTTGTGTGAAGGTGACTCTGAAGCTCAGTTTTTCCCTGTGTTACGTAAGTGTGTAAAATTCTTTTTTGTTCTGATCCGTGTTTACTTTCACTTTGTCAATCTACTCATGCCTAGGACCTCATAAATCAGATTTAGGGCTTTCCTGTTGATTTTGTATTTTGAATTGAGGAACCTGATGACTTTGAGGAGCTCCTGTTCTTCATGTTCTGTCTTTGTCATTTCTGTTGGTGTTGCTTCACCATGGGAAACTCTCAGAGTGTGCCAGCTATATCTCCTCTGGGTTGTAAACTGGAAAATTAGACTAAACTTGGAAGGGACCCCCTTAAGTAAAAGAAAATTATTTTCTATTGCAAAGTTGCCTGACCACAGTATAAATTGGATGTCAGTGAAAAGTAACCTAAAAATGAGTCTTGACAATATTATCTTGCAATTGGATTTGTTTTGTAAAAGAAATCACAAATGGAATTAGTTTAACTGCTAATGTAAAACTTAGTAAGATTAATATTCTCTTTTCTGTTTCCATGTTAATTCTAATATGATCTGGATAGCCACATTAGTGAAATTTGTGCTGGGGAGTGGGTGTATCTCAGTGGATGAGTGCCTGCTTCATGTATATGAGGTTCCATGTTCAATCTCTGGTACCTCCTAAATAAATAAATAAATAAAATTGGTGCTGTTAAACTTCAGTAACTATTGAACTGGACTGCACTATGAAAGAAAAAGAGAGAAAATAGAAAAATACTACCTACTTTTGTAAGCCTGCAGTTTCATAATGGTTTAGCCCTAAAAGCAACCAGTCCCCCTAATTTGTCTCAAGAGAACTGTTTCAGATATGTGTCCTTGTAAATATTATATCTCTCCGAAATACTGCTAAAATAGTAAACTAAAGAAAGCATATATTTCTGAAAAACATCCCCTATGAACTATCAATATTCCAATATTGCATACTATTATGTATTTGAAATGAAGAGATGTTATGTTTGCATATAATCAAATTAAATCATTATTCTGACAAGTTTGTTTAATTTTGATGGTAATTGTATGTTGTAAGGGATATTTTTGGAGACAGTTTCTAAAATCATTTTGGTAACTTAAGCATGTTAGGTATACAGAACATGTTTTTTATTATTACTGTGGAAAAAGAAATAAATTTTGTCCTAAAATCTTATTAAGAAAGAGGAAAATGTGAGATAAAACCTGATATAATGTAGAAAGGGTAGAAGGTTCACAAAAAAGGAAATTTTGTGGTCAAAGTTGGGTAAGATTTGATGGGTCTATCTATAACATTTTAAAAGACAGTATCAAATAGTATACTGACACAAACTAAAATTTGTTTCTTTCTCTGTTAAAGTGACAAAGTTTCTTAAATCATTAGTCTGTTTTAGTAAAAGGCTATAAAGAGTTTTTCTCCTGAGTAATGAGTATATGAAGCAGAAAATCAGTTTTATCATAATAGCTTTTTGTACTTTAACCTTATCATGTTATTTGTTGTTTAAGATAAGCAGGTCTTCTCACTTTTAAAAGAACATAATTTTCAAACCTAACAACTTTTAAAATTTTGCTTTCTCAAAATCAAATTCTGAAAAGTATCTTTTATTTTCAAATAATTGTAAAAGATTTGTTCTTTCACCTTGTAAAAAGTGAAGTATTAAAAATAGTTAAATTCATTTGATATGTTATAAATTAAAAGGGATGGACTTCACTGTTGCCAAACTCTCTTGTGCATTTAAACAAGGTCCCCAGTGCTATGCATAGGGCCTCTTCATTTGAGTTATTGGTTAGATTGTTCACTGACTCTGAAAACAATAAAAGTACCTGCCACATCACCTGATTATGCTCCTGAAGCAGATGGAGCTACATGGCTGCTTCAAACACCTGCAGCTCTGTCAGCCAGAGATAGCTTGCTTTCCAGGACTAATGGTGCTTCAGTATGCTGGCTGTGTGAGGGTTATACCAAGTGGAGCAATTGTTACAAGAGAAATGTAAGAAAAACCTAAACAAACACAATTGGCATTATAGCCTGCTCCCATGGAGAGATGACAAGTATGGTATTGCAAACCTGGAGCTTAGTTATATTAACTGCAGCTCAAATAGAAACGAGCATTGTTAAGTATTAAGTACTGTATCTGATGAATAGGTAGATATGTTCATAGTACTGAACATGTTAAAAGTCTTGGCAAACTTGATTGATTTTCTAAGTAGTTAATGAACTTGTCTATGAGATAAAAGAATGGCTTTCTTAAATTATGTCTTTATTTTGCTTGCATATGCTTTTCTTTTTGTTGCCTAAATTGTCTTTGTGAATTTATGTATAGAGCATTCTCCAAAATCTTATGAAAAGTTTCTTCACCCCTAAACAGCATGAAATAACTACAGAAGAAGAGACCTTTGTCCATTTTTCTTATATAAGGAATATTTACAAAATACATCTTGAAAATGTGCTTACTAAAAATATCTTCACTTAAGAAACTCTGAAAATTCTAATACACTAATTAAGCTAATTTTCTATTAATCTAATTTTAGAAGTTTACTCTTTGCACTTAGTTCCCTGAAGGATATTAACCAGAATTTTTCATTTTTTAAAATAGAAATAAGATAGTGTTTCAAAGCAAAATCAGACAGAATGGTGTCAGGAGCACCTTATGACCAAGTAAATCTATAACTTTTCTCAAGACCAAAAAGCTTGATTACTTTGAGCAGTTGGCACAACAATATCTAAACAGTGGTTTATTAGCCACTGAAATCAAGGACAATTGAACATGCTTGAGACAATGCAGTACTGATAAATTCCATGTACCCTCCTTACAACACCCCTGGCATCATACCATCACTTGTTTTTTCCCCTTGTTTTTCTTCTCACCTAAATCTTTTCTCTTTTTTGCCTATAAAAATACTAGCTACCATTTTCACTTTGAACTGGTTTTGGGAAGATCGTCCCAATTCCTTGCTTGTGCACTTGCAATAAATCACCTTCTCATTGAGAAACATGTTTGTCTTTTGTAGCACTGGATCAGGTGGGTCCTTCTTTTGAAAATGAACTATGCTTACAGTAACACTCCCACACAGCCTTTGCAGAGAGATGTCTTTTATCTGTAGTTAATTGTTTAGGATGTGGCATCTTTGCATTTCTGGGTGAATCACTGATCCTGTTCACCTCCAGAAGCCTTGGCCCTCCAAGGCAGCTCTCTGTCCTGATAAACATGAATTCAAGGAGGGCCAATGTCTAGGCAGTCTTTGCAGAGGTGATGCCCCATTTTCTCCAGTGACAGAAACAGGAGCAGCAACTGCATATTTATCCTGGACACTGACAGATGAGCAGCTACTCTTTTACCATGGTGTATCACTAGGGACCACATATGCCAGAAAGAGTAAGAGTGAGGGAGCAGAGAAAGTGAGAAAACAATGATGTCAACAGATGTATGTGCCTCAGAGATCCAAAGTATGTGTATTGGGGGGTATTTGCAGGGGAAGTAGGCTCAGGAGGCACCTCCCCTGGTGGTCTGGAATAACCAGACTGGCAAGACTAGTGGGCAGTGGCTCAGAGAGAACAGGAGGGAATACCAACACACTATGTCCCCAAGTTGCAAAGAGTGAAAATTTTTACTTCCTTCCTGGTCCCCCAGGTCTAGCTTCCTAAAAGTGTATGTGCCAAGAAGGAAGATGGGGTTGCTTTGCTGAACAATGGTTTAACTTAATATATAATCATCATGATTTCTACATGTACCATGTGTGGGCTCCATTGCACTCTACATCTGGAGGCCATGGATGTCAGGGAATGGTAACACCTCTACACCATGTGTAACAGAGGGGTGATTGGTTCATTGCTCAGTTCCATCTCCTTTGAATTTCTGGTGGGTGACAGTCATTCTACCAGGAGCCACAATAGAAGGGTTTCTGCTTAATAGTTTAACTCCTTAAAATGTTTTTAATTGAGGTGAAAGTTACATACATTAAAAAGCATCACTCTTAAAATTACAATTCGAGTTTTGGGAAATGCACACATACATATAACCAAAACCCAACTCATACACTAAATTATTTCCATCACTCCAGAAGTTTCCCTTGTCTCCCTCCCTTTTGATCCCATGTCTCACAAACATTATTCTCATTTCCCTCACAACAGGTCAATTTTAGCTGTTCTTGAACACCATGTTGATAAGTGTCACGTAAGGTATACTGGGGTCTGGTTTCTTTCACACATATGTTGTCTGTGATGTTCATCTGCATTGTATGAATTAGCCATTTATCCTGTTATAATGCTGAGGACTATTCCATTTATGAATAGATTATTCATTTAGTTATTCTCCTGTTGAACATTTAGATTAATTAAAGTTTGGGTTTGTAAAAAGAAATAAAACAAAGTAGAGTTACTATGGGTTAAAATGGAGTCAGGTGGTCATTCTGGGTATTACTCTTAGACAAATATCAGCTAGATATCACAAACTTCCAATGTGTGCAAAGCCTCAAGCAACAATATTCCTCAAAATCCCAAGGACATCTAGATGTCACAAACAAACCACAAGATGAAGAATTCAGTTATCTATTGAACCGATGGACATTTAGAGAATTCTAAATATCCACCAACCACAAACAGCTTATGAAATCTTCTTTCTCTTTAAAAACCCTTTCTTGGAAATGCAAAGACAGAACATGATTTGGGTTGTTACCTGAATTATGTTCCTCAAAATGCAATTCTAAAACCATCAAACAAATGCATTTTTTGGTCTGAGCTTAGTTTTTTATCTCATGGTTGCCAGGCACAGAATAGCAGAACAGGAAGGTTTACAAAGATCTCCCTCCACTAGAAAAATGGGAGCTAAAAAAGAGGGTGAAATAAACTAGGTGGCAACCCTGGACCTGAATGGCAGGAGTGCCAGAGGAAGTAAGAGGTTGTAGAGTTGAGCTTTTGTAAGTGAAAGGAGGAACCACTGACCAGCCCCCATTTCCCAGCCCTGCAGCAGCAGTTGCAGAAATGACTGTTGCTGCTGCAGGGCAGTCAAGCACCCAGAAGCAGCCAGGTAGTTTAGCACTGGCAGAAGAAAACTCATCCCCTCAAAGTTGGAGTTGAGGCTTGAGATCACATTAGTGGATCTGGAAGAGACCAGCTTGTGGAAGCTGGTCTCAATTTCACCCTCTGGGTATTGGTACTAAAATGTTCCCACCAATATCCACCTAGACATAAAAAGCTAGTATGTTTTTTCCTTCTCTGTGGGGGCAAATCCTGGTCCGGAATGGTATAGTCTCTGGTCTTGGTTTCAGCCCTATCAGCAACAGGTGCTTCAGGCCTCACATCAGCATCTTCCAGAGCTTAAAGACCAAGCTCACTTTGTCTTGGCTGGGTTTCTTCATTCTCTTGTGTAATGCATGCCCAGTACAGATGCTAGCCTCAGTTACCCATAGAAGCAGCATTTTCTGGCCTTACACCAGCATCTACATAAACATAAAGAACAAGTGCACCTATTTCTCTTTATTTTATATTTTGGCTGGTGTTTCTTTCTTTGCTTTATAGCTTTGGTTGTGTCAGATCCCTGAGGAATGGGCAGAGACACTGGCCTAGGTTTTGGCTGTGAAAGCACAGCTTTGTCTTTCAACCAGCACATAACAAGAGACTTGTAGAGACAGTGAACTTCATATTTTTTTTCTTTTTTTGTTTTATGTTTATCTGATTGTTAGTATATTTTCTTTCTCTTTGTCCTGTTATCACTTACTCTTTTTTTCCTTGCTTTATTTACTTGTTCTTAGACTGTGAACTCAAGACTTGGAGAAATAGATTTCCAAAGTGACAAACATAGCATAATATTCAGAATGTTCAGCTCTCAACTCAAACATACAAAATATACAGAAAGAGAGGAAAGTATGGCACAGTCAGAGGTGAAAAATAATTTAATGGAAAAATATTACCAATGAAGTACAGTCTCTTGAATTATTAGTCAAAGATCTTAGAATAACTCTCATAAGTAGGATCAATGAACTAACGGAAAATTTGTAGAAAAACTAAAAGAAATCAAGAAAACAATATAAAACAAAATTAAATTTTCAGTACTAAGATAGAAATTGCAAAGAGTCAAATGGAAATTTGGGGATTCAAGTGTACAATAACTGAATTGAATAATTCGAAATCAGATTGAACTGAATTTCAAGAGCAAATCGGAGGGGGCTGAAGAAAGTATCAGTGAACACAAAGGAAAAACAATCGAAGTTGTCCAGGATACAGAGCAGAAGAAAAAAGAATGGAAAAAAAATGAACAGAGTCTGATTAACCTGTGGAACACCATAAAGTATGTCAATATATGTAAAATAGGAGTCCCAGAAGGAGCAGAGATTGATAAATGGCCAGAAAAAAATGTTTAAAGAAACAATGACAGAAAAATCCCCAAATATGATGTAGGCCTGAATACACAAATCCAAGATACTTTATGAATGTTGTATTAGTCAGCCAAAGAGGTGCTAATGTAAAATACCAAAAATGGGTTAGTTTTTATAAAGGGTATTTATTTGGGGAAGAAATCCACAGATAATAGCCCATAAAGCGTTAAGTTTCTTCTCTCACCACAGTTCATTGTCACGTGTTAGAGCAAGACAGCTGCCGGCGTTTGCCAGGGTTCAGACTTCTGGGGTTCCTCTCTTCCCAGGGTTGCGTTTCTCTCCGGGCTTAACTCCTGTTTCCTCCACAAGGTCAGCTGTAGACGATCAGGCAAACGGCTTGCTTCTCTTCTCCTGGGGCCTTCTTTCCAACATCAAAATTGCTTCTCAAAAGACTGCTTCAACTGTCCTTGGCCTTGCCTTTTATATTCGATTCCCCACCCACCAAGGGGTGGGGCTCAACGCCCTAATCCTAACCTAATCATTCCCAGATTAACAGATTAGTTTACAAGCATGATTCAATTATATTTTTGGAATTCATAATTATATCAAACTGCCACAAATGTCAAGCAAAATAAAGGCAAAGAGATCTGCATCAAGATTTTTTATGATTAACCTGTCCAGTGTCAAAGACAAAGTAATATTTTGAGCCTGTTCAATCTAGCACAGGGTAATCAGATCCCAGTCCATAGTAAGTGTTTATGACTTGGTGTCTTGTTTGTAACAGAGTGGGTGGAAAGAAACAAACCTTAGTTCTTCATCTGTAATATTTGATGCATACCCATTCTTTTGAGAAAATGCAAGAGTATTGCTCTGACAGATGACAAACATCCTCAGATTTTCAGAACTGACAATGCAAACTACTTACTGAATGGCTAAAGTTACTCCCTGGTTTGTTCTCTTTGGTCTTCACCCAGTGGATTCTAAATTCCATGAGAGCAAGCCACTCATTCCACTCTCCTCTCATCCCTGAGAACAGATCCCAGGATACAGCAGACCTGCAGCTACCCTGGGCCCTCACACCCCAAGAGAAGTAAGCCCAGGAGTACAGCCAGATAGGGTGGAGGCCTTGGTCATTGGTCCTCTGAGTGGGTAGGTGACCAGAAGGCAAGGAAGAAAGCTGCTGATGTAGAGGGACTGGTGAGCCAGGAGTTCATGCTTGGGAATGGCCCAGAGAGGAAGGCACTGGCCTGGGGCCTGGAATCAGTCAAGGTTGCTTCAGGATGTATGGCAGCCATTGGCAAAATACTGTTGTGGTCTCTTACTATCCAAATCCTGCCAGCCTGTATGAGATGACTGCTGGGACCCTGGTATGTGTCTTTGTGTCTGTCTGTTTCCTGGGTTGTTTGTTGTTTCTCCTTCATTTGCACAGGGACCCCAACAGAGTTGCTGAAAGTGTCAGAAGGTTTCTTGAGAGCAATGGCCTAGAACATGCCCAAGGTGGCCTAAGATATAGGTGACTGGGTCTTGTCCCCAGGGAATGGAGAACTCATGTGAGACAGGTTAGTATAGGGAAAGAGGGAAGGCAGCTGGGACCTGGCAGGGAACATGGCCATGGTACCCCTCCTGTAAACCCCTTGCTATGCAAAACAAACCAGAAAGATCCCACCAAGACCCTGGCCATGAAGTCCCATTTGGAACTCTTTCTAGGGTCAAGGGAAAGCCCCAGATAACTCTAAACAACAGTACTCCCTGTTGGTCCCCTGAGAGCTAAGAGGTGGGGCAACCAAACAGAAAAGCAAACAGCTAGGGCCCCTTCCACAAAATTAAGAAAGGGGAGGAGGAAAAGGCTTTAAAAATGCCTATTCTGTGGCCCCATGTGTGCATCTCACCCTGCAACACACCCACACACATGTCTTGGGTTGTATAATTATTTCTAGTTTTCTTGTTCCTTAATAAACTCTTTACTTTCTTGCCTACCTACATGGTGTGTCCTTAAATATTTTTATGTGACACAGCCAAGAACCTAGAAGCCCAGAAACCAGAGCATTCCACCAACATTTTGGCAAGCCAGCCAGGAGACAAAGAGGCAAGTAATGCTAAATGACACCCTATGAAGAGTGGTGAGTCTAGGTTTTTTTTTTTTTTTTATGGGGAAGAGTCATTTATTTGTCTTTTACATGAAAACAGGAATTTAGGGGAGGGAGGGAGAACAAGAAGGGAACTAACATCCAGCTGCTTAGATTTTTCTGAAGGCGGAATGAAGCTGGCCTGTCTGTGCCCTCTTGTTTTATTAGTGAGACCCTTGGGCCAGGCCTGGAGGTTTGTTCCTTCTCAGCTGCTGGGAGGCCCTGAGATTCCTATTAATACATTATCTCTAGGGCCCCTGAGGCTGTTTGTCTGTAAAACACAGATCAGTCCCTGCTTCTTAATGTGCCTCTTGATATCTGGTTCAACAGCAAAACTCAGTCCCTGGCAATGGCAATAAATGAAATCTCTTTCACAGCTGCCTTCTAAGACCTCTACAAGAGTAGGCCAAAAGAAATGTCCCTAGCCATTCATGAGAAAAACCAGTTTTCCCTGAGACTCAATGACCTCAGTGAGTTTATACTGTAAATAGTGTTGCTCATACAAAGTCTGTCAAAGTCAAGATGGGAAATGTTTTATTCAGCCAAAGGGGTGCTGATGCAAAGTACCAGAAATCTGTTGGCTTTTTAAAGGGTATTTATTTAGGGTAGAAGCTTACAGCCACAAGGCCTTAAAGAGTCCTACTCAAGGTACCCTAAGAGGTACTTTCTCACCAAAGATGGTTGCTAAACTCTGAGAGGGTTCAGCCTTCCTTCTTCCTCTTAAGGCTCCATGGTCTCAGCTTCTTCTGATCTCATAAGTAGGATGGCATAGGTCTTGTTTTTTTCCAGGTTCAGCTTCTCTGGTCTCTTCACAAGGTCAGCTCTAAACTATCAAGCTAATGGCTCAGCTCTCTCTGGGGCTCCAGCATCAAAACTAAGTTCTCTCCTCTTGTATCTATAGAGATCTTGTGTCTTCTTTTATGTGTCTTCCTGAGTAAGTGTCCATTTATATAGCCCACCAAAGGGTCAGGGTCTCAGCCCTGTCTCACCATACTGACATGGTCAAATCAAGCCCTAATCTTAACATAATTTAATCAAAGACATATCAGCTGAATCTAATATAATCAAAGAATATCACACCCAGAGGAACATACCGGTTTACAAACATAATCTATATCTTTCTTTTTGAAATCATAAATAATATCAAACTGTTACAGGAAAAAAGCAGAGCTCTGATGTAAGGGAAAATGATGTAGATTGTATTTCAAAGCATTGGGAAAAAATTGATTATAAGCCAATAACTAAAAAGAATGAAATTTGTTTGTAAAACTTCATGGTCACTGTGCAGATTAGAATAATCAGAAATAGACTTCAAAGAGATCTTTTAAATGTTATTTTACAAGTAAACTTATTTTGTAAGAGAAAGAAAATTATAAGTAACATTAATGAGTTCTTTGTATCTAACTCTATTTGTGTCTGTCTATTTGTTCATCATATATTTTCATACAATGAGATGATAATATCAAATTAACAAATGAAAATTCTTAAAAGAGCTCTATTCAAATTGTTAAGATTTAAATATGTACTTGTATATGTGAATGAAAATTCTTGAAGCACAAACTAGGCTAAGCAGGATGGAAAGGTCATATAGAAATATAAATATAGAAATTATTGAGAAAGGGACAAAAGTTTTCCCTAAGCTCTTTGACCTACCCTGCCCCCAGGGCCTTCTCTTTGTAAAAGTTATGGTGGAAGGGCTAGGTGTGACAAGGTAGGAAAATGTAAATTTAGCATAAAACTTTTTATCTACTAGGCTGGAGAATTAAGAATCATAGTTTGTCCTGTAATTCCCCAATTTAAATCCATTAACAGATTTAAAATGGGAATAATTAATAATTCAATTTTCAAATTTCAGTAAGTAAAGGAAAAAAGTCATTGAAACTTATGGAAAGATCTTTTCTAAAGTATAATTAAAAGAAATCAAACAATTATAACACATTCCAGAATCTAGCAGTCAGTATGCTTTTAAGGTTATCCATAGTTTTAGAATTTTATTAAAGAATAGAGAGGTTTTAGCCTCCTGTGAAGGAAGGAAAAAGGACGTTTCTTGCATAGACTATAATGGTTTTCATTTTATTTGGCTTGCGTGTAATCTCCATAGGTTTATAGGATACTAATAAAATAAATTAACATTATATGTACTAAATCTTTAAGGTGAAAGTTGTTTCTTTTTAATGAAATTAAAGTTAAAGAAGGGAAGGTGTATCTGTCTTAAAGTGAAATGACTAGTTTTCATAGAACAGAATGAGAAATGTAACATAAGACTTTAAATGGATAAAGGTAAATTTCATTGTTACTAACTGTAATTTATATACTTATTTAAATGTGAAGTAAGTAGTCTATGTGGTTATGGAGAATTTTAAGAAGTTTATAAATCACCTAAACTGAAGCATCCTGGCTAATTCCAGGAAGACATTATTAATTATAACCTAAACTGATATTAATAACAAAAAGTAACTTCCTAACACGGATGCTTGTCAGAGGCCACCTCAATCTGCCTCTGATTGAAGGGTTGGTAACAGATTCCATTGGGAATCTTAGATTTTCATAAAATAATAAAGAAAGTAGTTGTTCCTGTACTACTAAAGTAAAATACCTGTTAATTAATGTAATCATGGTAAAGGTGTAGAAGTAAAAAGTAAAGTCCTAAAAACATTTAAGTTCATTGGATATGTTATACATTGCATTGGAAATGATTAGAAAGTGTATAAAATTAAAAGATATAGACTTCAGTATTTTCAATGCTTTTGTGCATGCATTCAGACCAGTCCCAAATACCACGCATGGTACCTATCCATTTGAGTTATTGGCTAGTTTGGTCACCATAACTCATAAAACAATGAAAGTACCTACCACATCTGGACATGCTCCTGAAGTGGATGGAGAATATGTTGCAGTTTTGGACTTCTGCAGCAGCTGGCAATGGCTCAATATGTATAGATTTATATTGGACATTGCCTCCAGGCTGGCTCTGTTTCACAGTGCCAAAGGGCACTATGCACCAACTTAGTGAAACACTGGATCCTACCTTCCTGGCTTCTCTGTAAGATCAACAGTGCTGCAGCATGCTGGCTGTGTGAAGGACATACCAAGTGTAGCAATAATTATCAGAGTAATGTGAGTAGAACTTAAGCACAATTGGCATTATGGCCTGCTCCCTTTAGAGACAACATGTGTGGTGTTGCAAACATGGAGCTTAGATCTGTTAACTTGTGCATTGATTGGTATTAAGTGCTGTACCTATATACCTGATGAATATAATGATATCTCTTCTATTCTAGATCATATGCAGAAAGTACTGAACATGTTAAAATCCTGCTAAATTTAATTCACTTTCTAAGTAGTTAATGATTGTGCTTATAAGATAAAGGAATGGCTCTTTTAAGTACTGTCTTTATTTTTCTTGTCGTATGCTTGCCTTGTTTTTGCCTATACTGTCTTTGTGAGTTTATGTCTAAGTGCCTCATTTCATACTTCTCCTAGCATAGGTGGTTATCTTAGGCATAACTACCACTGTGGGAACTGGGGTTGGCAATTTATACCAAACCCAGCAGGTCTACCACAATCTCTCCCTAGTTAACCAACAGCATGAAAGAACTTGAAGAATGCTATTTTCCCTCAGATTTGGGAGGATGCAGCCTCTGAAGGCACCTGGCCTTTCTCACCTTTGTGTTCAGTATGTCATGGCTGGCCCCTTGTTGGGCCCACTTACCACCATCTTCTTTATTCTTTTAATATGACAGTATACATTAAATTCTAATTAAGTTTATTTTTTCCAGAATCAACACCTTCCAGAACAAGATATTAGTCACATGGAGATTTAATCCAGTTCCTACCATGGTGCCAGACCCTTCTTCACTCAACCTCAATAAAATAGTCAGAGGGCTTTATGCCCTGTCAGGCAGGGACTACTCCCCTAACCACCAGGAAGCAGCTACAGAAGAATTACCATCACTTTCAGCAACCCCTTAAATACAAGGGTATAAGCTCTCTGAGGGGGGAGTTGAGGCAAGTTAGTATAGGGAAAGAGGGAAGGCAGCTGGGACCTGGCAAAGAACATGGCCATGAGACTCTGCCCAGAAACCTCCTGCTACTGAAAACAAAGCCAGAAAATCCCACCTAGATTCTGGCCACAAGGTCCCATTTTGAACTCTTTCCAGGGCCAAGGAGAAGCCCTGTATAAGTCCAAACAATAGGCCTCCCCATTGGTTCCATGAGAAATAACAGGTGTAGCATCCAATCAGAACAGCAAACAGCTGTGAACCCTCCCTAACATTAGGAAAGGGGAGGAGGAAAGGCTTTTAAAAGGCCTAACATGGGACCCTGAGGTCACATGTCACCATGTAACATGCCCACACTGATGTCTTGGGTTGTGAACTTATCTCATTTCTAGTTTTCTTATTTCTTAATAAACTCCTTACTCTCTTGCTTACCCTATGGTATGTCCTTAAATTCTTTTATGTGACATAGCCAAGAACTTAGATGTCAGAACCCAGAGCATTCTGCTAACATGAGGAGTGTGCAGGATGGGGCCCAGGGGCAAAGGGAAGGGGTATTCCCTTGGCTTATCCCAGTTGTGCAAGGGAAGGCAGAGAAGGCCAAAGGTAGCCCCTGGTGTGCACCATTTATTTGCAGGTGCCAAGGGTTAAGGAGGCCTGATAGCTGAAAAGAGGTCTAGCAGGTGAGGAGGTTTGGCCTCAGAAGTCTGGGTCTCTGCTGTCCTTGCCAGGCCACAGCTTGTGTGGGACTGGGTGACCTATAGAAGGGCTGGGATGCAGCTACCTGTCTGTGTCACTGTTGGCAGGGTCGAGGTGGAGATGACCACGCAGGTGGGGGGAGGAGTCTGAGGCACTGGCTAGAGGCAGCCATTCTCTGGTGGTAGTGGCCAAATGAAGAGGGAGAGCAAGAGATGTGGCTAGCAAAAACACCTGACATTCCCAGACTGTCTCCCATGCAAGTACTAACCAGGCCCAATCCAGCTTAGCTTCAGAGATGAATGACATCAGTCATGTTCAGGGTGATAGTACAGAAAACTGTGGTTGCTGTGGCCTGAAACTTCAAGAGCCTGCATTGGATGGTGCTGTGGAGTCTCACCCAGCTGCAAGGGCTGCAGGTCCCCACTGCCTGACACCTGCTTGCTGCCACCAGCCACAAGGACACCCCGGCTGCAGTGTTATGCCTCTTGCTTGGCTTGCATCAACACCCTGGTATGAAATGGCAGCTAAAAGGTAGGCCAGGCAATGAGACCACACTGTCAGTGTCTGGTTGCCGGTCCAGAAAACCAGAGTCCAAGGACAACCTGGGGTCCTGGGCACTCTGCTAGGTGGGTTACAAAAAGGAGGGTCTCTCCTTTGCTTCTGACATCCCACCAGGTCAGTTATCCTCAGGGGGTGTGCTCTTTGCCCTTCCCCACCCCTGCCCAGCCTGGCTCAGTATCTGGAAGGGTGCCCCACCCCCCACAACAACCACACACACCCCATTTCCCAGTCCATATGTACCCCAAGCCCACCACTGCAGGGACTCAGCTTTCCTCAACCATCCAACCAAAACCACTAGCACTCCTGCTGGTTCCCCCAGCTGGTGGCTGCCCAGCCTGGGTGGCCCTTCCTGTCAGGTCCATACAGGGGACTTGACTTAGCATACCAGGCCAGGGTGAGGAGGAAACCTAAGGCCTTGTTTACTGCCCAGCACTCAAGAACATCTCTTCATCTTCTCTAGCCAGTCCAGTCCAGGATGACCCTTGCCTAGCCTCACACTGGGTGCACCCCTCCTACCCAGCACCTTACTGTGGGTGAGTCCCTTGAACTCCTGTTATTGGTCAGCTACACATGAGCACAGCACCTGTCCCATGCCAGGCTCAGTCCTCGGCCCTCAGATCCAAGTCATGCTTCCAGGGGTCTTGTGAGGAAGATATGTACAAATTCTCAGTTCTGAATTTTCTCAAGCATATTAAACCTGCCCTTGCTTTCAGTAGCTTATAAACCACAGTTTAGATATTGTGCAGGTGTCTATGTGCAAGATCTTCATGAGTTCTTTCTCAGCTAACCACTCAAGGATATCAAGCAATTTTTTAGTCTCTGAGGAAAGTTACAGATTTACAGGTTTTCCTGACACCTTTCTGTCTGGTTTCACTTTCAGATGAGACATTATCTTATTCCTGTAAACAAAATTGAGAAGTTCTGGTTAATATCCTTTGGGGAACTAAGTGCAAAGAGTAAAGTTCTAAAATTAGATTAATAGAAAACCAACTCAATTAGTGTATTAGAATTTTCAGAGCTACTTAAGTGAAGAAATTTTTAGTAAGCACATTTTCCAGCTATCAATGTCAAAAATGAGTCCTTGTTCAGGTAATATATAATAAAGTTTGGTTATCCTATTGTCTAAAAGAAGTTTAGGTAATGAATCTAATGCCTGCTGCTGTGCAGCTCTAGGTCAAGCAGTAGATTCAGTAAGTTTTTCTAATGTAATAGATAGTTTCTAATTAAGTTTTCATTTTTCTTAGCCTCAAGACAAGGTAGCAACAATCTGCCAAAAGATGCAAACCCAGAGCCAGGAACTCCTTGAATAAATCCTCTTTTTGTCTCATAATACATATTGTGGGGACTAGTCTAATGAGAAATTTCAGATTCATTATAAATTCCTAAAGGTGAAGTGATGAGACCAAGTGCACATTGCCCAGACATTTACCAGCTATTAAGAGCCCAGCCAAATACATTATCAACCCCCCCACAATTTTTACAGGAAGGAAAAATGGCTTTAAAAAAAAGAAATGATATTCATTCAACCTATTTGCAGGACAGACACTTCTAACATTATGTCATCAGTAAGCATCATTGGAGTGAACCCTAGTTTTACAAATAGATAGCTGGGGATGGAATAAATTAGGAATTCAGTACAATCAACTAACTGTAATTAATTTAGGGATTAAATGCTTAAAATTTCTGATAGTTTGAAATTAGGGAAAAATTAAACTGAATGCAAAACTCTAACCGGATATCTTATAAAAAGACAACTGCATAAACATGGTTCACATACATAAACTTTGAATCATTTTGAATCTCAAAATTGATCAGATAGCTATGCAATTGGGATGCTATAATAGAGCAAATCTTCATGTATGGAGAATAATGTGTATATGAAACTAACATGGGCAAAATTTTCATTGAATACTATCACTCGAGAATTAGCCTAGGATTCATATGTAGGGAAATGAAGACTTTCATGTATATGGATGAATGCTTTATAATCTTCCATCTAATTCTCCACAGTAGAGATCTCACACCCAAAAGAATTCCTTTAAATGTAATTATTTGCAAGAAGATTCCACAGTGATGCATCATGCATTAATTGACATGAAAAAGAAATCATATTTTAGCAAACCACTTGGAAAATACTTAGTGACCAGTATCTTTTGATCAACATAAGCAGAATCTTACAAGAAGTAAATCATGTGAATGCCATTGAAGTGCTATAGCCTTTATTGAAATCTTTGTCCACAAACAAATCAATGAAACTCACTTTGGAGAGAAGCCATATGGTTGCCTTCTATGTGGGAAAATTTTCATTAGATTTTTCAGCTTAGGCAACATGAGATAATTTACAGAGGAAAGGAGCCCTATGAATGTCATCAATGTGGAAAAGCCTTCAGTCAATATTCTATTCTTGGACAAAATTGGAGAATTCATACTGGATAGAAAGTCTATGAATGCCATCTAAATGGGAAAGCCTTCATTCATTGCACTGCTCTCAGCCAACATAGAAGGTATTACACTGGAGAGAAATCCCATGAGTGTCATCTATCTGTGACAGTTTTCTTTCATTATTTTTCACTTAAAGAACTTGAGAGAACTCATATTGAGAGAAACCCTATAAATATCATCTATGTGGGAAAACTTTCACTCATAGTTATGCCCTCAGGCAACATGAGAGAATGCACACTGGACAAGAACTATAAATATATAATCTAAATGGGAAAATCTCAATTTTTCTAACCTTAGACAACATGAGATTATTCAAATTGAAGAGAAATCCTATGAATGTCATCAGTGTGGAAAAGCCTTTAGTCAATTCTGATCTTAGATGGAATGAGAGAACTCATGCTATAAATGCTTTAAATAGGAAAGAGACTTCAGCCATAGAAGTATCTTTAAAGAAGTCCCTTTAAACACACCAAAGAACTCCCATACTGAAGAAATCTGTTTTTCCATCAATATGGAAGTGTCTTTAGTCATCAGTACTACGTAAGATAATCTAAGGAAATTCATAAGGGAGAGAATCCATGAGTATCTTCTATGTAGCCTAGCCCTTAGAAGATGGTTTGATGATATACCATATCAGAGAACTCACAATATATAATGGAATAATGGAAGTGGAGAGTCAGAGAAATCAAATGTGAAAAATTCTATGTCTGTACTCAATATGGAAATGCCTTACTTTATAATTTAAATAAAATAAGTGAAATGCATAGGAGTGAAACACTAGGTCTGTAATCACTGTGCACTATTTTTCAGACAAACAGAAGAATTGGTGTGCTAAAGAAAACTCAGTTTAGGGATAACTATGAAAACATAAAATAAGAGAGAAAAGTCTTTACTAGGATGAAAATCCTTGGGGGAGTTTCAGAAAAATTTATAATGGAGAATGTATTCAACGAGAAGTCATTTATTCAGCAATTTGGAAGCTTATGGGCATCAGTTATCTTGTCTCTGTGAGGGCTATTGTTTGAGGAGTTTGGCCAAATGAGTGGGTATCTCAGGGGTGAGTTGTGGAGGTCAGTGTGGAAATGCTATAGGTTTGGGAATAGGAGAATATGTGAAATTTTTGATTTGGGAGTCTTCTAAGATAAATAAATATGATTTTGTGGTTGCCTCTAATGGGTCAGTGATGAACATTTCTTTCAGTCAGTGACTAAATATCTGAAGAATAGGAACAGAAGTGGTTGCTTTGTTTCTGATTTTAGAGGACACAGTATTTCATTTCAGTGACTAGAGTCTTTATCAGTGGGTGAGAAAGTCCTGCAGATAGTAATTCACTGAGTCAATCAGAAGTCCAAATTGTTCCCCTTGTCCCTTGCTAATGGCCCATTAGGGAGTATCAGTCAGAACACACTGAAAAAATCTTGTTCATACTAAGAAAAGTAATATATTCAAAAATCTACAAGACCCATAGGCAATGCCATTATGATGATCCAGATGTGGAAATCCACTCCTTGATCTTAATTTTGGGAGACTTAAAATCTGGAGTATGTCTATATAAAAACCTTTCAGCTAATTTCATACATAATTTTAAAAGACTACTGAATATTTTCCTACTAAAATTGGGACCATTAGAAGTATTTCTGTTCTCATTACTACACCTCATATTTTATTTAATATTGAAAGACTGAATGCTTTACCCTAAACAGAGACCAAGAAAAGGATGTCTTCTCTCATCACTTCAGTTATATATTGATATTATGGTGGAGTTAGTGTAATAAGTCAAAGAGTGGAAAGAAAAATCAGAAAACATGGAAAAGAAAATTGTTTTGATCGCAAATTGTTTTTGTCTTTTCAAAATGCTTGGTAGAATTCACCTGTCAAGCCAGCTGGTCCTGGACTTTTCTTTGCTGGGAGATTTTTGATGACAGATCCTTAAATGTGATTGGTGTGTTAAGTTTTTGTATTTCTTGTAACATCATTGTAGGTTGGTTGTGCCTTTCTAGGAATTTGTCCATTTCATCTAGGTTGTCTAGTTTGTTATCATACAGTTTCTTATAATATTCTTTTATTATGAGATTGTATTTCTGATTGTATTTATTTGAATCTTGTCTCTTTTTTCCTTTGTTAGTCTAGCTAGGGTTTTGTCAATTTTATTGATTGTCTCAAAAAAACATCTTTTGGTTTATTGGTTATCTCTATTGGTTTTTTTTGTTGTTGTTCTCAATTTCATTTGTTTCTGCTCTAATCTTTATTATTTCCTTCTTTCTGCTTGCTTTGGGATTGGTTTGCTGTAATTTTTCTAGTTTCTCTAGATATTCATTTAAATATTTGAGTTTAGTTCTTTCTTCTTTTTTAAATATAGGCATTTAGGGCTATAAATTTCCCTCTCAAGACTGCCTTCACTGTAACTCATAAGTTTTTAAATATATCTTTTATTTATTTTTAAAAGATACTTAGATACTTAGATTACATAAAATGTTGCATAAAAAAAATATAAGGGGAAAGCAGATGTGGCTCAAGTGATTGGGCTCCTGTCTACCATATAGGAGGTATAGGGTTTGATTCCTGGAGCTTCCTGGTGAAAAGCAAGCTGGCCTACAGGGTGAGGTAGCCTGAGCAGAGAGCTGGTTCATGCAGAGTGCTGGCCCACACAGGAAAGCTGGCTTGTGTGGGAGTGCTTACCCATGCAGGAGTGCTGGCCTGCATGGAATGCTAGCCCATATGGAGAGCTGGCACAGCAAGATGATGCAACAATAAAGAGACAAAGAGGAGAGACAATAATGATGCAGCAGTCCATGGAGCTGAGATGGTGCAAGAAATTGAGCAGCCTCTCCCACTCCAGAAGGTCCCAGGATCATTTCTGAGTGCCACCTAAAGAGAAGACAAGCAGACACAGAACACAGAGAGCAGAGAGTGAGCACAAAATAATGAGGGGGGAAATAAATAAATAAATAAATAAATAAATAAATGTTTTTAAAAAAAAATATATATATATATATATAAGGGATCCCCATATGCCCCACTCCCTACACCTACCACTTTTCCCCACATTAACAACTTCTTTCACTAGTGTGGTACATTCACGTCAATTGATGAACACATTTTGGAGCATTGTTACTAAGCATGGATTATAGTTTACATTGCAATTTACACTCTCACCCACTCAATTCTGTAGGTTATGGCAAAATATATAATGGCCTGTATCTGACATTGCAATGTTACTCCAGTCAATTCCAAGTCCTGAAAATGCCCCCATTTGCACCCCTTTTTCCCTCTCCCTGACTACAGCACCTCCAGTGGCCACTGTCTCCACATCAATGATATAATTTCTTCCATTGCTAGAATCACAATAAGTCTATAGTAGAATACCAGTCCATATTTAATTCCCCAATCCTGAGGATTCTGGGATGGTGATGCCCACTCTGCCTCTAATTGAGAGGGGGCTTTGATCCCATATGACTGATGAATGGGACACTCTTGGTTCCTTGGTGTGGTGGTTGTCCATCCTCATTTCCTTGTTAGTTCTCCTGGATAAGTCCAACGAACTGGACAGTAGGTGTAGCAACTCTGCTGAGGTTCAGGGCCCAGCTGGCATATGGACATCCAGAGATTAAAGTCTCTTGGATGTACACCTACCAACTCTAGCACCAACTATAGGTTCAAATAAAAGAGGCAGAAGAGGCATGTGTAGAGAAGTCACAGCTGAGTCCAACTCTGTCACATTCGGGAGCACAAACTACGAAGTAGGGCTCACTGGCAAGACACCAAACTCTGGAGCTATCTGCCATGACTGTAGGACCTAGATATGTCCAGAGACCTCAGGAGCCCCACTATTTGGGTTAGTATCTTCCTTGGCCATCTACGAGATTCTGCTGAGATATGCATAAGCGTTACCTCTCTGATGACCTTCCAACTCACTTTTAAGTCTCTTAGCCATATACACTCATTTGTTTTTACTTTTTCCTTCTTTTATTCAAGGTCTTTTTCCAATTGTATTACCAGCCAGTGCTTGGTAGTAATCCCTTCTTGCCAGAGAGACTCTTCCCCAGGAGTCAGGTTTTTGTTGGGGGGGAAAATAATGCATTTGTTTGCTGAGTTTGGCTTAGAGAAAGGCCACATTTGAGCAACAAGGAAGCTCTCAGGAGGTAACTCATGCACTCTACAATACTAGGATAAGTTGTAAATTCAAGAGCAAAGGCTCATAAGCATAGTCATCAATATCAAGGGCCCATCAATTGACCATCTTTCTTCACTAGTCATTGCCCCTGTATTTGGGGGATTGATGCTGTTCCATTAGATAATGTGGCAGAGCTCCCCTTGATGGGAATTCAATAATCTTTTGGTTGTTAGGTGATTCTCCACCCACTGTGGCAATGTCCTATGAACATTTGAACATATTTATATACCCTATATGTATGCCCAGGTGAACTTCCTCCCATGTACCCCCATCACTGACACCCCACCCCATTGATCCTCCTGTGCCATAGTTGTAATCATTCTGTGATCCAAAACATTTTCAAAAATGCAGTCAAGAATATTGCCAAATTCTATTAATAAGAAAATGAAATAATAATGATAGGTTTAAACATAGGAAATAAAATGCATAATAATTTAGAGAGATTAAAACTAAAATAAAGTTAAAAATTGGAGTATTAGAAAAATGAAAAATGAAAAATATTTTAAAAATAAAAAAATAAAATAAATTTTTTGACATTTTACTTTTCATCACTGTAATATCAGTTGTCCTGTATGTACAGTGGCATTTTATTCCATTTCCTCCCCTCTGTTTTACCTTTTTAAAATATTGTCTTCAAAGAAGTTTTAGGTCACGAAAAGCTACATACAGAATATAGGGGACTTCCTTATACCCAACATCCTCTCCCTTTTCCCCATTCAATATTAATCATCTTTTTACATGTGGATGGTACATTTGTTACAACTGATGTATAAATATTGAGACATAGCTACAAACCATGGTCAATGGTTTGCATTATGGTTTACATTTTAGATCATACTTTTATAATTTTTTAATGAAATTTAACATGGCCTGTATCCATCATTGCAAGATCATGCAGAACACTTCCATTGCCTCCTAAATACCCCTTCTTCAATCTATTCTATTCCTCCCTTCCCCTCCCTCAGGGACCACAGCGGCCACCAGGCTTCATGCCTTGAAGGACAAGATTCATAAATACTTGCAATGCTGAGGGCTGGACACATTAGTCTGTCTTCCCCTATTAGGAACTGCCCATGCTCTTGAAAGAAATATCCCCCTCTGTCTGAGAACTTATCGGGACTCCCCAGCATTGGAGTCCAACTCCTTCCCACTCATTATGTGGGTCTCCCAACACTGATACAGCACACTATGACAGAATTATCACTCACACATCCTCTAGAGGACTGTCCCAGGTGTGCTGTGTTCCAAGTGTCCCCCCATTCAACACTCTAAACCAGAAACCCTTCCTTGTCATATTGCCATAAAAGTTTTCTCAACATTTTAGTTTCACCCATGTACCCATCAATCCCCAGTACTCACCAGGGCCCTCCTCAAAACCTCCCACCGGTTCCATGGGCCATCCAACCCATCCTCCCCACACTATTCCCTTGTCAAGCTTGTACCACCCAACCCAATAGTATCCCTAAACCCGTCATATCTCTTCAGTGCACAACTACTCACTTCTACCTTATCATAAATTTTGCCCATATGGTTGTTGGCTCACAACCTTCTTCTCCCTTCCTATTTCCTGTAAATCTGTCTTCCAGACTCTAGCTCTCTGAGTCAGCTTGATTTCCTTAATCCACATCAGAGAGGTCTTGTAATATTTGTCCTTCAATGTCTGGCATGCTTCACTCAACATAAGGTCCTCAAGATTTATCCATGTTATCCCATGTGTTAGCACTCTATTCCATCTTACAGCTGAGTAATCTTCCATTGTATGTATATACCACATTTTGTTTATCCATTCAAAATGTTGATGGGCATTTGGGTTGATTCCAACTTTTGGCAACAGGGAGTAATGCCACTGTGAACGTTGGTGTGTGTTTATCTGTTCGTGTTCTTGCTTTCAGTTCTTCTGGGTATATACACAGCAGTGGAATTATTGGGTCCCATGGCAGATCTATAGTTAGTTATTTGAGGAACCACCAAACTGTCCTCCACAATGGCTGGACCATTCTACATTCCCACCAGCAATGGATGAGGGTTACTATTCCTCCACATCCTCTCCAACATTTCTAGTCCTCTGTTTTTTAAATGGCCACCAGTCTAATGGGTGTAAGATAGTATCTCATTGTAGTTTTGATTTCCATTTCCCTAATAGCTAGTGATATTGAGCATTTTCTTCATGTGCTTTTTATCCATTTGTATTTCTTCTTTGAAGAAGTGTCTGTTCAAATCACTCGCCCATTTTTTAAATGGGTTGTCTTTTTGTTTTCAAGAAGTAGGATTTCTTTACATATGCTGGATATTAGGCTCCTATCAGATATATGGCTACCAAATATTTTCTCTCATTGGGTAGGCTGTCTTTTCACATTTTTGACAAACTCTTCTGAGGTGCAAAAGGTTTTAATTTTGATGAGGTCCCATTTATCTATTTTTTCTTTCACTGCTTGTGGTTTGGATGTGAAGTTAATGAAGCAATTTCCTTTAACAAGTTTCTGGAGATGCATCCCCACATTATCTTCCAAAGTCTTGGCTCTAATGTTTAGATTTTTTATCCATCTTGAGTTGATTTTTGTATAAGGTGTGAGATGGTGTTCCTCTCTCATTCTTTTGGATATGGATATCCAGTTCTCCAATCACCATTTGTTGAAGAGGCCATTCTCTCCCAATGGCCTTGAGTGGGCTTGGTGGCCTTGTCTAATATCATATGACTGTATACATGAGGATGTATATCAGAACACTCAGTTTGGTTCCATTGGTTGGTATGTCTATCCTTGTGCCAATATCATGCAGTTTTGACCACTGTAGCTTTGTAGTATGTAAAAGTCTGGTAGTGTGATTTCTCTGATTTCATTTTTCTTTTTCAATATGTCTTTGGCTATTTGGGGCCTCTTGTCTTTCCAAATAAATTTCATAGATTTTCCAAATCGGTAAAAGTGCTGTGTTGATTTTTATTGGGATTGCATTAAATCTGAAGATTAGTTTGGGTAGGATAGACATCTTAATGATATTTAATGTTCCTATCCATTGAACAGGGAATATTTTTCCATTTATTTAAGTCTTCTTTGATTTCCTTAAACAATATTGTGTAGGTTTCTGTATATAAGTTCTTTACATCTTTAGTTAAATTTATTCCTAGGTATTTGATTGTTTTAGTTACTATTGTAAATGGTATTTTTTTTCTTGATTTCCTCCTCAGATAGCTCATTATTGGTGTACAGAAATGCTACTGATTTTTTACTTTGATCTTATAGCCTGTGACTTCACTGAACTCCTTTATAAGTTCTAGAAGCTTTGTTGTAGATGTCTCAGGGTTTTCTATGTATAGGATCATGTCATCTGCAAATAGTGAAAATTTTACTTCTTTTTTACCAATTTGGATGCCTTTTATATCTTCTTCTTGACTCAGTGCTCAAGCAAGTACTTCTAAGACAAAGTTAAATAGAAGCAGTGATAGTAGGCATCCATGTCTTGTTCCCGATCTTAAAGGGAAAGCTTTTAGGATTTCACCATTGTATGTGAGGTTAGCTGAAAATGATATATACCCTTTATCATTTTCAGAAAGTTTCTTTCTATTCCTATCTTTTGAATTTTTTTTATCAGGAAAGTTTTCTGTATTTTTGTCGAATGCTTTTTCAGCATCTATAGAGATTATCAAGTGATTTTTTTTCTTTTGATTTTCTTTTGTTGAATCATCCTTGTATACCCAGGCTGAAACCCACTTGGTTAAGGTGTAGAAATCATTTGATGTGTTGTTGAATATGATTAGCAAGTATTTTGTTGAGGATTTTAGCATCTTGGTTCATTAGAGATTGAGCTGTATTTTTTCTTTCTTGTGACATCTTAGTTTGTCTTTGGTATTAGGGTAATTTTGGCATCATAGAATGCATTAGGCAATATTCCTTATACTTTTATTTTTAGGAAGAGATTAAGCAGGACTGTTGTTAGCTCTTTCTGGAATGTTTGGCAGAATTCACCTGTGAAACCCTCTACTCCTGGGCTCCTCTTAGTTGCAGGGATTTGATGACTGACTCTATATCCTTATTTGTGATTGTTCTGTTGAGTTCATTAATTTCTTCTTTCACCAATGTAAGCTGCTTGTGTGTTTCTAGGAATTTATCCATTTCCTCTAAATTATCCTTTTTGTTGGCATGCAATTTTTCAAAGTATCCTCTTATGATACTCTTTATTTCTGTGGGGTCGGTTGTGATATGCCCTACCTCATTTCTTATTTTGTGTATTTGCATAATCTATCTTTTTTTCTTTGTTAGTCTAGCTAAGAGTTAGTCAATTTTACTGATCTTCTCAAAGAACCGGGTTTTGGTTTGTTTATTTTTTCTAGAATTTTCTTATTTAATATTTCATTTAGTTGTGCTCTAATCTTTGTCATTTCCTTCTTTCTATTCCTTTGGGGTTAGTTTGTTGTTCTTTTTCTACTTCCTCCAGGTGTGCAGTTAGGTCTCCGATTTTAGCTCTTTCTTCTTCTTTGATATATGCATTTAAGGCTATGAATTTCCCTCTCAGTGCAGCTTTTGCTGCATCCTATAGGTTTGGATATGTTGTGCTGTCATTTTCATCATTTCAAGGTAGTTATTGATTTCTTTTGAAATTACCTCCTTGACCCATGTTCATCTAAGAGTGTCTTGTTTAACTTCCATATTTTTGTGCCTAATCTGTTTCTGTGTCCCTCAATGATTTCCAACTTCATTCTGTTGTGGTCATAGAATTTACTTTGTGTAATTTTGCTCTTTCTGAATTCATTGAGAATTTTCCTATCGACTAGAATGTGGTTTATCTTGGAGACTGAGCAATGTGAACTCAAGAAGAATGTATATCCCACTGTATTTAGATGTAGTGCTCTGTATATGTCTATTACATCCAGATCCTCTAATGTATTATTCAGAGTCTTTGTTTCTTTTTTGATTATCTGTTGAGATGTTCTGTCTAGTGGTGATAATGGTACATTAAAGTCTCCCGGTATAACTTTAGCGGAATCTATTTTTCCACTTAGTTTTCCAGTATTTGCCTCATGTATTTTGAGGTACATTGGTTAGGTGCATAAATGTTTATGATTGTTCTTTCTTCTTGAAAGATTAGTCCTTTTACTAATATATACTATCCATCTTTGTCTCTTACAATATTTTTGCATTTAAAGTCTATTTTGTCTGATATCAGTATAGCTACTCCTGCCCTTTTTTGGTTATTGTTTGCTTGTAAGATTTTTTTTTCCAGCCATTCACTTTCAGCTTCATTGAATCCCTGGGTCTAAGATGGGTTTCTTGTAGACAGTAAATAGATGGGTCATACTTCCTTATCCATTCTGCCAACCTGTGTCTCTTGACTGGTGAGTTTAATCCATTAATATTCAGTGTTATTACTCTCAAGGAATTACTTACATTAGCCATATTTTCTGTGGGTTTATGTATGTCACTTTTTTTTAAATTTTCTTTTTGTATTTTTAGTTGTTCTTACATTCTTCTCCAACACACTCTCTCTCTCTCTCCTCTTTTTTCCTTTCAACCTGAAAACTCCCATTAGTATTTCTTGAAGGGCAGATTTCTTATTGGCACATGCTATTAATTTCTGTTTATCTGTGAATATTTTGGACTCTCAATCATTTTTGAATCCCAGCTTTGCTGGATAGAGAAGTCTTGGCTGGAAGTTTTTTTCTTTTACTACCTTAACTATGTCATACCACTGTCTTCTTGCTTCCATGGTTTCAGATGAGAAATCAGCACTTAATCTTATTGAGCTTCCCTTGTATGTGATGCTTCTCTTTTCTCTTGCTGCCTTCAGTGTTTTCTGTAAGAACATAACAATGTAAACAACAACAGAAAGCAGAACCTAGAATGATGAAGGAAGGAAAAAGAGATAGCCTTGGTAGACAAAATCAGTATACACAGAAAAAGGGAAATCAAGGAAGAGGAAGCACAGCAAAGAAGAAACAAGCCAGCAGCATGTAATGTTTAAAAAAAACTGGGGAGAGGGGTGAAGAAAGAGGAAAGAATAACAAGAAAACAACAACAACAAAAAGCAAACAAACACACAAACAAGCCGTCAAACAAAAACTAAAGACGAACAGAGTTCCTCTTAGGTCCCTGTGGAGCTTCTCAGGCTGCCAGTGTCATCAATCATTTACATGCAGCCTTCTTTCTGCAGATTTTGAAGCAGGATTTAGCAAGGAAACTAAGTTTAAAAAAATTTTAAATTAACGTTTTTTTTTTCAAAATATAAGGGACACAAGAGAAGTTGTTACAAAGATAATGTCTATATTTTCCCTGTCCTAAAGTATTAGACAGATGTTTGGTATCTCAGTTGATCACTACTCTGAGGAGCTGGGAAACAAACTAGGGACCTCAGATATTCAAGGCAGAAATTCCTCCACTGAGCTAACCGTTCTCATTGGGTCAGTTAGTTCTTCCTAAAGCTATCCATTCACTTACCCTTGGGCAGGATTGATCTTTGCAGGTGAATAGATCCCTGTTGATTAGGAGCCTCTCTGTCCCTGCACCTTTTCTATTCTAATTGCTTTCTCTCCCAGGGCAACAGGTTGCAACAGCCTGTGCCTGCTTGAGCATATCCCCCTCCTTTCTCCTGGTCAGGTTGAGTATCATTTTGAAATTCAAAAGGGACCCTGGTGACTGAATTCACCACAGAAAAATGACTCTCAACCCTCTTCCAGACCACCCCTTCCTCACAGGAGACCCAAAATAGGCTCTTAGAATCTTATTAAGTGCTTCCTACTAGTCAATTGTCTGACTCCACCCTCTTCCACACCAAGTTTCTCTCTCCCAGGGTGGTTAGGTAAGCAGGCTGCCTCAGCAAATTTGCCTCTCCCCTTCTCTTGGTGCCACCTCAAGCCAGCTGGTATATTCCTCAAAGCTCCAAGGGGGCCCAGGCAGAGAAGAAAGAAACACTTCTCCACCCTTCACCAGAACCATCTCACTCTTGGAGAATGCTTCCTCCTGCTGGGTGGCCAGTAGGAGTCAGGGCTTAGTGCTCACAATAGCTTTGCCTTGGGAATGGGGCTTAGCTGTCCCACATTTTCCAGCTTCTGGGGGAAGCAACTCAGTGTTTTACCTTGAGCAATTTATCTCTTTGTCCATCTCTCTCCAGATTGATGCCCTGAAGCCTCCTGCTCTGTGGGTTCCCAAAAAAGCTCACTCCAGCAGGATTCCACCCTCACTCAGTTGTTTTTTGTGAGAGATGTTGGATGCACATTTAAACCAATGCCATCTTGCCACTCTTCCAAGCATAGTTTCCTAAGTTTTAATAAGTTGTGTTTTCATTTTCATTTGTCTCAAAATATTTACTGATTTCACTTGCAATTTTGTCTTTAACCCACTGATTATTTAGGAGTGTGTTGTTCAGCCTCCACACATTTGGAAATTTATTTTTTTTCCTTTCTGTTATTGATTTCCAGTTTCATTCCACTGTGATCTGAGAAAGTGCTTTCTATAATTTCCATCTTTTTATATATATTGAGAGCTGCATTCTGCCCTAACATGTGGTCTATCCTGGAGAAAATTTCATGGGCACTTGAGAAGAATGTATAACCCACTGAGTTTGGATGCAGTGTTCTGTATATGTCTGTTAGGTCTAACTCATTTATCATATTGTTCAAGTTCTGTTTCCTTGTTGATTTTTTTGTCTAGTTGTTCTATCTAATGATGTGAGTGGGGTGTTGAAGTCTCCAATTATTGTAAAGATGTCTATTTCTCCCTTCAGTTTTGCCAGAATTTGTCTCATGTATTTTGGGGCACCCTGGTTAGGTGCATAGATATTTATGACTGCTATATCTTCCTGGTGGATTGTCCTTTTTATTAATATATAATGGCTTTCTGCATCTTTTTTTTAACTTTTTTTGCACTTAAAATCTGTTTTGTCTGATATTAGCATAGTTACCCCTGCTCTTTTCTGGTTAGTATTTGCATGGAGTATCTTTTTCCAACGTTTCACTTTCAGCCACTTTGTATCCCTGGGTCTAAGGTGAGTTTCTTTTAAACAGCATATGGATGGTTCATGTTTATTTATCCATTCTGTCGGCCTGTACCTTTTGGTTGGGGAGTTTAATCCACTCACTTCAATGATTTTACTCTAAATGCGCTATTTACTTCTTCCTTTTTATTCTTTGGTTTTCATATGTCATATCTTATTTTTGTCTGTCTTTTTACTCTTTTGGTTACCTTTTCTGCTTTTATTTTTTTCTATACTCTCCTCCAAGCCTGTCTCCCATCTTTTTCTTTCAAGTTCTAAGTCTTCCTTTAATATTTCCTGCAAAGGTTGATTCTCTTTTGCAAACTCTTAGTTTCTATTTGTTTGTGAATATTTTATACTCACCTTCATATTCGAAGGACAATTTTGCTGGATAAGGAATTCTCAGCTGGCAGTTTTTCTCTTTCAGTGTCCTAATTGTATCATAGCACTGTCTTCTCACCTCCATGATTTCTGAAGAGAAATCCACCCTAAGTCTTACTGGACATTCCTTTTATATGATGGTTTGGTTCTCCCTTGCTGCTCTGAGAAATTTCTCTTTATCTTTGACATTTGACATTATGAGTAGTATGTGTCATGGATTTATTCTGATTCAGGTACAGTATGCTTCTTGGATATGTAAGTTCATTTCTTTCATGAGAGTTGGGAAATTTTCAGCTATTATTTCCTCAAATACTCTTTCTGACCCTTTTCTCTTCTCCTATCCTTCAGAACTCCCATGACAGGTATGTTGTTGCATTTCATGTTGTCACTTGACTCTCTGTGCCCCTGCTCAATTTTTTCCTCTCTTTTCTATCTCTGTTCTTTTCTCTCTTCAATTTTAGCTGTTCTGTCTTCAGTATCACTTATTATTTCTTCTATAATTTCGAGACTGCTGTTCTATGCTTCAAATTGTTTTTGATTGCACCTATTGTGTCTTTCATTCCCATGAACTCTGTTACTTTTGTGTTCAGGATTTCAAATTCTTCTTTGCATTCACTCAGTGTCTTCTTGATATCATTTATCTCTTTAACCATATTGTCTTTCAACTCATTAATTTGATTTTGGAAATTTGTGTACATCTCACTGATTAGTTCTCTCAAATTCTGCATCTCTTCTGGGGCTTTGGTATATTCCTATTCCTAGGACCACTGCTCTTTGATTCTTGGCCTGACCTGGATTGTTAGGAATGTCCTGCTGGTTGCTTAAAAGTGGGCACTGGACCCACTAATTGGTTGTAGAGTTGCTTTCTAGGGCCTTGGGGAGGGAGGCCAGAGAGGCTAGAAAAAGCCACCTACTTATTTTTAATTTTCTTGCATGCACTTCCTTGATCTGCCAGCAGATGGTGTTCTATGGCAGCTCTCAGTTCAATGCCTGGTCAGAGTGTATTTGTTGCTACACAGATCAGATCAATGTGATAGAGCTTCCTGTCTGGAGGCTATCAGACTTATAATTCAAACTTTCTCTGAGACAGTTTTCCAACCTTCTCTGGCAGTCTCCTCCCTTTTCCTGGGTCTAAAATATTTCCACTCCCCTCTGAATCCTCAACAATCAGTCCCTGTTAGTAGAGGAGGAGATTGGGAAAGTTGTATATCTTTAGCTCCTTGCAGGCTCCCAAGGCAAACAATGGTGCAGCCCCACCCAGCCTAGAAGGGCTCCTGGGACAGAGCAGACCAAATCTGTGAGTCAAAAGCTGGATCAGTATGGACAACAGCCATCCCAGGGAATGGAGAGAGTCTGCAGCTTCAGACAGGATAATCCCATCCATCTTATCCATGAGCTATAAGCCCCTTCTTACTTGGAGGTAGAGTGGACATCACCATTTCAGACTCCTCAGGATTGGGGGAAGAGCTATGGACTATAGTGGACTTACTGGTATTCTGTTATAGACATATTATGATTCACACAATGGAAGTAATTACAACATTAATGTGGAGCCAGTGGCCACCGGACACTTTAGGGGCAGGGAGAGGGAAAAGCAGTTGTAATACAGGGGCTTTTTCAGGACTTGGGAATTATCCTGAGTGACATTGCAATGACAGATATAGGCCATTTTATCTCATTATATAACATGCAGAACTGTGTGTGAGAGAGTGTGGTCTACAATGTGAACTATGGTCCATGCTTAGTGGCAAAGCCCCAAGATGTGTATATCCATTGCAGGTGATGTGCCACACTAATGAAGGATATTTATGTGGGATGATGTGGGAGGAGTGGGAGGCGGGGCATATGGGAATCCCTACAATTTTTGTGTAACATTTATGTAATCTAAGTATCTTTAAAAAAAAAAAAATTATTATATAAAAAAATAATAAAAATTAAAAAAAAAAGCTGGATCAGCCTTAAGCTATGTCCCTCTCTCTCCCTTTTCCTGGTTGCATTCTCAACAATTAGTCCCAGCTAGAAGAGAGGGAGATTGTGAGGGGTGGATTTCTCCAGTGTTCGTAGGCTCCCAGGGCCAACCACTGTGTGGTCCCACCTGGCCTGGAAGGGCTCGAGGGGCTCAGGAGACCAAATTTGTGGGTCTGAAGCTGAGTCTGCCTTAGGCTGTATCCCTCTTTCTCCCCTTTCCTAAGGTGGTAGATCCCTGGAGCTCCCCTTGTCTGTAGTTGCAGGCCCAGAGGCCCAAGAATTCTAAGGTGTCTTTAATGTGGAGGATGGTGCCAGCTGCAGCAGCAGCTGCTGGTCTCAATGTCATCTTGATTTCTCTCCTTTGTCCCTCTTTCCTCTGGGTGGTGTACAGCTTTCACCTGGTGTCCTAAACCCTACAAGATCTTTTTCTAGGCTGTTGAAGCCTGTCCTCTAGCTATTTTTCTGGAGGAGAAGAGAGTCCCATGTCTTTCTAGTCTGCCTATCCTTCTTTTCTATAGAGTGGTTTCCTTGAGATACTAGGTAATATATCCAGTATATACAGTGTGGCCCACCATATTGACAGTTTGGCTGGAATGATGTGGAGTGTTGATTAAATGCTGATAGAGCTGATGGATTTGCTTAGGATGGTGGCTCCAGCAAAAGCCTCTATCATTAGAGCAAACAACAAATTGCCCAGGAAACAGACAGACAGGGATCCATCCCACACAGGACAGCAGTCATGAAGATGCCAGCAGCAGAGGCAAATCCTCCAACCTCAGCTAATTCCTGTGCACCCCTGGGCCTCTTGCCCTGAGGCTGGAAGGTTCAAACTGGCTGCAGGTCTACCTTGATCTGGGATCTCTTCTCTGGGGTGAGGGGAGAGAGGGCTGAATGGCTTGCTGTAATAGAGCTTAGAGTCAAGTGGGTGGAGACTGCAGAGAAACAGAGCAGGGAATCAATCTAGCAATCCAGGAGGTTTGCAGAGGGAGGGCTTCCTTGCTGGGTAGAACTCTGAAGTGTCCCCCAAGAGATATCCCATTAAGAAAAGGAAACCCCAAGAGATAGGAAGTGACTGACAGATTCCTGAGGTCTTGGAAACAGCACCAAATGTGCTCCAGTCACCTACAGAAAGATAGTCAGGAGCTGTGTGAGCACTCAGGGCAAAAATCCACTGTGGCAGGGAAGCCTAAAGGAGTGGTGCCCGATGGGTGGTGGGGAGGGTGCAGGCAAGTGCTTTCAGGTGGGGTGGGGTGTTGTGGCAGCACCAAGCCTAACCCAACCATACCCACAACAAAGGCACAGGGGGTGGTAGTGGAGGCTCTATCCACTACACTGGGTTGTGGAAGCTGCTGGTACTCAGGGAATCAGGAAATTCTGGAACCCCACCTCTCCTTGTAGACCCCTTGAAATCTGCCTCTCCAAGACCATCCCAGGTCCCAGCTCCATGGGCATCACCCTTCAGTTGATGATGCCTTCAAGTGGTTTGTCTCCAAGCGGCTTGTCTCCAAGCCTATGTCTGCCAGTCTCCATCACAGCCCCTGGCTGGGGTTTCCTGCCATAGCAGACAAGATTGGAGCATTGGCTCCTACTCCTGAGTTGAGCAGATGACCCATTGCACAGTTAAGTGTGTGTTGCTTGAATGTGCATGGGTGGACCAGGTGTGACCTTGTTGCCAGAGGCTTCCTCACCCCCAATTTTCGGGGTAGATGTCAGCTTTCGACCTTGGGTGGTACCAGTTGAGCTCTGAGAGCTGAGGATGAAGCCTGGCCCAGAACACATGTACTCATTTTAGGGAGGCCAGTAACAGGTGTTCCATGGCCACACGGGTGGGAAGACATCTTGTGGGACAGGTGCACCCTATGGGAAAATAGGCATGGGGCAGCTTGGTCAGGGCTCCCTAGAGGAGAGATGTTCCTGAGTGTTGGGTGGAAAACAAGGCCTTGGGCATCCTCCTGACCCTAGCCTGGTGCACTCAGTCAAGACCACTGGGTGGCTGGGTCTTTGGCCAGGTGGACTTCCCAAGGACATTCTAGAAAGGACCTGCCAGGCTGGGCAGCTGCTCACTGAGCAGGGCATCAGGGTGTGCTGGCAGTTCTGGTTGGACATGATAGGGGCATGTATGGGGTGCCTGTGGGCTGGGAATGGGGTTTTGTGTCATTGTTGGGTGGAGCGGTGGCGGTCTAGAGACTGAGCCAGGCTGAGCAGGTTAGGGCAGCACAGAGGGCCCAAGGGTTCACCCCTGAGGATGCCTAACTTGGTAGGATGTCAGAATGAAGTGGAGACAGGCCCCTTTGGAAATTGCCTAGTGAAGTGTCTGGTACCCTGAGGAGCCCTTGATTTCTGGTCTGCTCTATGGGTAGCTGGGCACTATAGGGGCCCAGCCATCTCAATGCCTGGTCTATCTTCTGGCTGCTGTTCTGGCCCTCAGGGTATGGGCAAAAGCCAAGAATGAGTCATACCACAGTAGCCAGGGCACCCGGGTGATTGGTGGTGGTGAGTAGGGTCCAGTGGCCCACAACTGAGCTCCAGGGGCCCATAGTCTCTGCAGCTGGACAAGTTTCAGCAGCAATGCACAACACAGTCTCTTGAGGCTCCAGGCTATGGCATCCAGCATCTATGGCTATAGCACAATGAACATGTCCAATATAGACTGACGTCTGATCTCTAAAGCTAATCCAGGTGGGGTCTGGTTAGTACTTTGATGGGAGACCATTTGGGAATACTAGGTGTTGTAGGATTTTGCCAGCAGTGTTTCTCTCACACATACACACTTTTTCTTTCTCTCTCCCCTTTTCTTTTGGCAGTCTCCACTCAGAGCATGGCTTTCTCCAGCCAATGCCTCCTTCCCTTTGCAACAGCTCTGAACTGGCACCATCATCTCCACCATGACCCATGCCCACTGGGGCACAAGTAGGCAGCTCCATCCCACACCACTCATTGGATCTTCCCAACCAGCACAAGCCCAGGGCTGGCAGGGTGAGTGGAAACCCTGACTGTAGAAGCAAAGAACCCTCACCTACTAGACCTTTTCTCGGCCATTGGGGCCCTAACTCCCTTTGGCACTTGCATGCAAATGGTGCCCAACAGGAGCCCCCCTTTTCCTTTGCTGCTTTACCTGGCACAACAGGGATGAGATGAGGGAACTATCCCTTCCCTTTGCAACTGAGCCCCATTCTACACATTCCCATTGTCCTCCAATCCCCAGAGTACAAGACCCATCACCCATGCTTCAGGCCCCCTTGGACATGTTCATAGCCGCTGATCTCTAGCAACCATGCATGGCATTTTCAGCAACTCCATAGGGCCCCTTTTTGGTGAAGGAGAAACAACAGTTTGGGAAACAGACAAGCACACAGACAGACATACCAGGGGCTATCAGTCCTTCATGGGCTGGCAGGATTTGGAAGGGAAGGAAGATGCCACAAGAGACCACTGGTGGTGGCAGCAGCACTTCCTGGGGAATAAATCTCATTGATTCCCAGACCCAGGCCATTGCCTTCCTCTCCAGGTCTAGCCTAAGCATTAGCTTCTGGCTTGCCAGTCCCTCTCCATCCTGAGCTCTCTTCTTGTCCACCAGTCATCCACTATATCAGAGAGCCCAGGTCCAGGGCTTGTGGCCTCCACTCCATCTGGCTGCATCCCTGAGCTTCCTTCCCTCTGGATCAGAGGGCCCAGGCTGCCTGCAGGTCTGCCCTGTGGCATTATCCATTCTCAGGGATAAGCTAGCTGAGTGGCTTGCTCTACTGAAACTTAGAATTGAGTGGGTGAAGGCCAATGGGAAACAAAACAGGGTGTTGCCCTAGGTTAGGGGAGGTTTACTCTTTGCCTGCAGACAGCAAAGGCACAGGAGGTATGAGTGAAGGTCAGAGTCCATGACAGAGAGCTTATAGGATTCACAGAAGCTGAATATGGCTGCTGAGTACATGGCCATGGATTAAGAAAATAGATGAATAAGGTTAAGCAGAAATTATCATTTTTCCTAGTTTGGCAGGACAGTGTGTCTCAGTTTTCTTCTTTATCCAACCTAGAGTTTGTGATTGTTTACATCCTTCCTTCAGTTTCTATGATAGCTTTCTAAAGGGCTTGTAGACTATAACATTACTATTTTGTAAATATGTTCATTCTTAGTTACTTTTCTATCTCAGTGCACAATTTATTTGAACAAGGTTATGAGTTTCATAGAGATCATGCATATAAAGAAAAGGTCTCATTGCATTTTAACATCTTTATTGCTCCTTTTAACATAATATTTTATTGTTTATAAAAATTTTCCAGTTTTTCCAAACATTTAATTATTCAGTAACTCAAAGTACCTTAAATCCTTACCATAATTATCATACAAAGAGAAATGTCAGAATAAGACACAGGTAGTTTATTCCACCTTGTATGTACACTGGTAACTGGGAGCCATTAGGTAAGCAATTTTCATTGCCCTAGGGATATTTGTCATCTGTCAGAGCAATACTGCTTCATTTTCAAAGAAGAGTGGCTATGCATCAAATATTAGAGGTGAAGAACTAAGGTTTGTTTCTTTCCTCCCACCCTGTTACAAACATGAGTCTAATTCAAAAACAGACCACTCATCTCAGAAACTGTCAGTAAGTACAGTAATATCTACCTTTGGTGAGAAAATGTGTGGGTATTTGTTTAGTACCAGGCTTATGCACCAGAGCACAGGTGACTGTCACATAAGTTTATATTCTATAAATTCAACAAGCTGTGCCCTCAAAGAGGAAGTCCTGCATTGCCCTGAGAGACAGGCTTTTGAGATACAAAATACAAAATTCATTTTCCTACACTTAATCTCATCTATTTGGTTGCAACTTATCTTTATGATAAAGTCACTCTTTGCTTTTCTATATGAATCCCAGTCATTTAAATGAAAGGTCCTAGATAGTATCTTACCCTCAGCTTTCTCTCCCTGTCATTTCTGGTTCTTCTTACTTCATGAAGGGCTACAATGATATTCAATCTTGTCCAAACCATGCTTTCTGCTGATCTGGAAATCTATTTTAAACTCCATGGTACAAGTTGCCAAAATTGGCTGACAAGTCAGGATGAGCAGAGAAAACGTCTCTCCAACCACTCAACTTCTCACCTTGTGCTACTATTTGGTCTTTCATCCCTTATTTCTGGTGCCAAATCATCTACCCTCCCACAAAGGACCTACATATTTTTAACTAAAAAGCCTACCTCCAGGACTTCACACTATGGTCATATAAAAAGATTCATGCATTCTCTCTCCAAAATATGACTCTGAGATGTAAAATTTAACCAAAGAACCATTTGAGCTCTTGGAGAAGAGATCAAAGACATAATCAAATGATAATCTTAGTATCATTTAGGCATCTAAGAAGACTGGGAGTCTGTGATATCTGATCTGAGTTTGCTCTCATTCCCTTCCCTACTCGAGGTTGGTCATTGCAGAGGTGCTGCCAAGACAGGATAGGCATTGAGAACATGAGCACCTCTCACACAGTCAAAAAGGGCTCATTGGTAGACAACCAACAAGATGGCAGTAGAGTAAAGAGCACTGTGAATCAGCTTCTGCTACAGGGAAGTCGGTGATCACCCAGAGCTATCTAGAGCACTTGTTTGGGGGGCTCCAGGAGACCAGAAGTGCATCTTGCAACATTCTCGAAAGAATGGAAGGAGGAGACTGCCCATCTACAGAGAATATTCATAAGTAGAGCACCCCACATCATGGAGACTGGTGCCTATCCTCCACAGGAGGCACAAGCCACCTCGGGAGCTATTCCGTGGCTGGAATTGAAAGCTCCACTTCCCAAAATGGGGGAGGAAGAGACTGTTGGGCACCAACTTCAGCTACTGATTAGTAAATTCAGTGGGTTAAAGTATAATCCTAAGAACAGGTAAAGTTTGATTGTGTCCAAGTCAGAAAGAGTCTGGTAGCCACCTTCTTAACTCTGCACCTGACTTCAGGGGAAGCCGGGCTGACTGAAAAATCACAGGGCTGGTAAGAACCAGCTTTTTTCCATAAAGATCAGATTGCCACTCTAGCCTAAGCCCCAGGCCCACCTTGGGCAGGGAGGAAGCTGGGGGGAGTTGCATCAGCCTCTCCTGGAAATGGCAGGCCATGCCTCAGAGGCTGGTGATCATTCTACTTTGGCAGCACAAACCACCCCAGGACTTATTCTGTGGCAGGAACTGGCAGCTCCATTCCCCAAAAATGGAAGGAAGAGATGGTTGGCCACTGATTTCAGCTACTGATTAGTAAATTTGGCTGGCTAAAATATAACCCTAAGAACAGCTAAATTTTGAGCCTGTCCACGTCAGAAGGAGGCTGTTAGAGACTGTTTTGACTCCACCCCAGCATGAGGGGAAGCCGGGCTGACTGAAAATCACAGTGACAGTAGAGAATGGTTTCTTTCACACAGATTGGCCTGCAGCCCTGGCCTAGGCTTTAGCCCCACCACTAGCAGGGAGAAAGCTGACAGGCCCTGCACTACCCTATCCAGGTAACTGCAGGTACATTTAGCTGGAACAGACTGAATGATCAGAAGTCTACCAGGACAACTGTAGTCATTTTGACCTGCACTGCATAGATTGCTGCCCACACAAACAGCTCCATATCTGCCCCAGGCAGAGGAGAAAGGGGCATGAAGCTTCATCAGTCTCTCTGGGCAACTACAGTCTAAGACTGAATGACTTGGATTATTCCACACAGCTGTGGCTCTGTCCTTACCCCTGGCAAAGGAGAAAGTTGAGAGAAGCTTCATTGGTCCTTGGGACAATGAGGGCAGCTTGAGCCTCCACAGCTTATAGCACCAACCACATCCTTGGCTCCTACTACACAACCAGCAAGGGAGAAGGACAGTAAACCTTAAACTAAAGAGAAAAAGTGCACCTAGAATAAATACTCTAGAAAGTCAAATGCCAAGACATCAACAAAAGATTACAATCCACACCAAGAAACAGGAAGATATGGCCCAGTTAAAGGAACAAGATAAGCCTTTAGATGACATAAAGGAGTTGAGACAACTAATCATAGATGTTCAAACAAATCTTAATAAATTCAATGAGATGGCTAAAGGAATTAAGGGTATTAAAAAGACATTGGATGAGCACAATGAAAAATTTGAAAGTATACATTGAAAAATAGCAGATCTTATGGGAATGAAAGGTGCAATAAATGAAATAAAAAATACACTGGAATCATACAATAGCAGATTTGAGGAGGCAGAAGAAAGGGTTGGTAAGTTTGAAGAAATGGCCTCTGAATTTGAACATACAAAAGAACAGATGAAGAAAAGATTGGAAAAAGTTGAACAAGGCCTCAGGGAACTAAAGGACAGCAAGAGACATGCAAACATATGTGTCATGGGTGTCCCAGATGGAGAAGAGAAGGAAAAAGGGGAAGAAGGAATATTTGAAGAAATAATGGTAGAAAATTTCCCAACCCTAATGAAGGACATAGATATCCATGTCCAAGAAGCATGATGTACTCCCATCTGAAAAAATCCAAATAGACCAACTCTGATTCTGACTAATCAGAATGTCAAATGCCAAAGGCAAAGAGAGAATTCTGAAAGCAGCAAGAGAAAAGCAATGCATAATGTATAAGAGATACCCAATAAGATTAAGTGTTGATTTCTCACCAGAAACCATGGAGGCAAGAACACAGTGGTATGATATATTTAAGATACTACAAAAGAAACACTTCCAGCCAAGAATCTTATATCCAGCAAGCTTGTCTTTCAAAAATGAGGGCAAGTTTAGAATATTAAATAAACAGAATTTGAGAGAGTTGTAACCAAGAGACCTGTTTTGCAGGAAATACTAAAGAATGTGCTACAGCCTGAAAAGAAAAGACAGGAGAGAGAGGCCTGGAAGAGAGTATAGAAATGAAGATTATATCAATAAAAGTAACTAAAAGTATCAAAAGAGTGGGGAAAATAAAATATAACAGATAAAACCCAAATATTCAGGATTAAATTTAACCGACAATGTAAAGCACTTGTATTCATAAAAGTACAACTCATTGTTAAAAGAAATTTTAAAAAGACTTAATAATTAAAAGAACATTCCGTGCTTGTGGATTGGAAGGCTACTATCATTAAGATGTCAATTCTACTCAAATTGATGTACAAATTCAATGCAATCCTAATAAAAATTCCACCAGCATTTTTTAAATAAATGGAAAACATGATTATCAAATTTTATCTGGAAGAGTAAGGGATCTTGAATAGCCAGAAACATCTTAAAAAGAAAGAGCAAAGTTGGAGGACTCACATTTCCAGACTTTAAGTTGTATTACCTAGCTACAGTGGCAAAAACAGCATGGTACTGCCATAAAGACAGACACATAGACCAATGAAAATGAATTGATGGTTAAAAAACGGACTCTCACATCTATGGTTGAGTGGCTTTTGACTAGCCTGTCAAACCCACCCAGCTTGGGCAGAACAGTCCATTCAACAAATGGTCCTAACAAAACCAGATATCCAAAGCAAAAGGAAAGAGAACCCCTATCTCACACCTTATACAAAAATTAACACAAAATGAATAAAAAACCTAAATATAAAAGCAAGAACCATAAAGCTTCTAGAAGAAAATGTAGGAAAATATTGTCAAGACCTTGTGGTAGGTGGTGGATTCTTAAAGGAGGTAAGAGGAGGACTGAGTAGTCCTACATTAATGTATGTAGAAGTTTTAATTGGCTTTACCGTAAAAGTGTGGAAACATACAGAGTTGATGGTAACACATTATAGTGAGTAACAGCTGGTTTATAAATGGGGATGTGGCTGAAAATGGTAGTCTAGGGATGTAAATGCCAATTGACAGAAAGCTAGAGTAATCTAGGGATTGATAGCACAGTAAACCCAGAGGTGGATGAGAATAGTGGTTGAAGGTACAGATGCAGGTGTGTCCTTTGTGAGCTAGAGCAGATGTACATCAGTATTGCAGGGTGGTGGGAATGTGGAGAAACATGGGAGAAATTCAACTGGAGCAACCTATGGAGTGTGGTTAACAGTAATAATGTAATATTCTTGCATCTATGCCATAGATTTACTGTGTTGATAATGGGGGAGTATGGAAAATGTGTGCCAAATTTATGCTGTGGATCTGATAATATCGGATGATATATCTCATAATCTGTAACAAATATTCCACTGGGGTGTGGTGTGTTGATAGAAGGGTGTTGTTTGGTAATTCTGCACATGTGCTTGGTTGTTTTGTAAGCTTACAACTTCCATCATAAAAATATATTTAAAAAATAATAATAGGGTGGTTTGGGGGAAAATAAACCAAATGTAAGATAAGGACTATAATTAATAGTAAGATTTTTACAATATTCTTTCATAATTTGTAACAAATGTCTCAAGATAATGCAAGGTATTGGTGAAGGGTTGATGTATGGGACCCCTGTATGATGTTATGTTTGCTTTGTAAGTTCACAACTTTTACTATATACTTATTGTTTATGTATGTTCGTGTATAAATAATATAAAAAATAATAATAATAGGGTGGGTTGGGGGAAAATACTTTGGGGATGCTGTTTAATTGTTAGTTAACAATGTTTAACAACAATGCAAGGTATTGGTAATAGGGTGATGTATGAGAGCCCTGTATAATGTTATGTATGTTTGTTTTCTAAGTTCACAACTATTATTATACAATTATTGTTTATGTATGTTCATGTATGAGTGATATACATCCATAAATTTTTAAAAAATGTTTAAAAAAGGGCTCATTGGGTGCAGAAGAAGTTCAGTGGTTGAGTGCCTCCCTCTCATTTATGAGGTCCCAGGTTCAATCCCTGGTACCTCCTAAAAACAAGGGCTCATTGAATATGGAGCAGTGGGCACAACCATTCTTAGCAGCATAATCAGTTGAAGTATCAATCTCAGAGACGGGAAGCTGGAGAGGGCCTAGGGATGTGTTGTAGAGAAGCACAGGTCCAGATGACGTTCCACGCATGAGCAGTAGAGGACAGATAGGGTCCCCATCATCCATAAGCTCCAAGCTGATCCTGAGGCTGTACACATGCATATAGGGGCACTGAAAGGACACAGAAGAAAGGAAAAGTCAGAGCAGACACAATAATGTCAGGGAACTTTCAATAATACTGCACCTACACGGACCTATGAGCAGCAGATTGAACCCTTAATGGACCCATGTTGTTGAATACAACCTCTGTCTGTTTATTAGCTGACAGTTAATATACACAGAAACAGGTGCAATGCATAGGAAACCAGCAAGAATTATACAATATATGCAATATAACATATGTTACATATTTGTGTGTTTATGTATATACATGCCCACACATACATCAAGCAGATACATATATTGTTGAATTGTATAGGGGAGAGAGAATTCATAGATTTAGTCCATGCAAGACCAAAATAAAAACATGAATGAAAAACTAACAGCAGCAACAGTAAGCACCATCACAAATAAAGGTAAGAATCCAGACATGCTAAAATATATTAAGTCATCCAGAATGACCAGTTTTCAGAAAAAGAAAGTGATTCATATATAGGGGAAAATGCAGTGAATAGGAATAGTTCATAACTATCTCTAGAAGTCTGATAAATGAAGACATCAAACAGCTATTATAAATACGTTCTGAGAACTAAAGTAGATTATAGTTAATGAATGAAAAGAATATATGTCTACAATGAAGCAACAAAAGGAAATTCTCAAGAGGAAGATAAAATTTATTTTAAAAATGGAAATTTTAGTGTTGGTGAAACAAAAATTCATGAAAAATTCTGTAGAGGAATGCAACAGATGATTCAAGATGGCAAAAAAAAAAAAATGAATCTTTTTAAAAAAGGTTTATTTATTTATTTATCCCGGCCCCCACCCCTTATTTGTGCTTGCTGTCTGCTCTCTGTGTGTTCTTCTGTGTCTGCTTGACTTCTCTTTAAGTGACACCAGGAACCGATTCTGGGGCCTTCTGGAGTGGAGAGAGCTGCTCAATCTTTTGCACCACCTCATCTCCCTGGTCTGCCATGTCTCCTATTGTCTCTTCTTGTTGTATCATCTTGCTGCACCAGCTTCCTGCATTGGCTAGCACTCCTGCACAGGCCAGCACTCCATGCGGGCCAGCTCTCCACTCAGGCCAGCTCACTACATGGGTCAGCTTGCTTTTCATGAGGAGGCCACAGGAATCGAACCCTGGACCTCCTATATGGTAGATGGGAGCCCAATCACTTGAGTCACATCCGTTTCCCAAAAGAATGAATCTTGAACATATAAATATACTCCACTCTTCAGAACCCAACTAAAAATTACTGAGGGAAAATTAATAAAACCTCAGTCACCTGTGAGACATTAACTATACCAACTTCCATGTAAAAGCACACCTAGAAGGAGAGGAGAGAAAGAGGAAGAAAAATATTTGAAGAAATAAAGACCAAAAATTTTAAACTAGATTTAATGATAAACAATATCCATATACAGGAAGATCAAAAAACCCTTCTAGGATATATACAAAGAGATCCACCTCTTTGTGTTTGGCCTCACAAACTATGAAAACCAAATACAAGGACCAATCCAAGGACATGATGTCTAGAAGAGGGATGGGAACTCTAAGTTTCAGGGCCCTCAGTTCAGCTTATATCAAATCAACAATGGCTCATTTGAAAAGCAGGAACTACAAAGATTCTGTAAGGTATTTCACTTGTGGCTGTAGTAAGAAAACACAGCAAGGAAAAATTATTTCTCAGCTGATCCTGGAACAGTTTATGATGAATGGATACTGCAGATACAGGTCCACTTTGAGAGAGAACTGGGATTCAACTGGAAGAAACTTGGAGAAACTCATGGAAGATTTGACCAATGATTGCATGAAGTCACCTGATTTTGTCCATGTCCACATGCAGGGACAGGAAACCCCCTTCTCTGAGAATATGACTTTAAGAGAAGTCATTCATCTCATGGAACAAATGTCAGCAGGAACCCCAAGAGGAGAGACCATGAGGACACCCTTCCAAAGACCCCAAGATATTCCCCATCAAACAGGACAAGCAGATGGATATCAACATTTCTGTAATATTTCAGTCAAGTAAATGACAGTATTACTAGTTGAGGCAATCAAGTACCTTCTCTGGTTATTATCAGGAAGATGACTGCCCTAATCCTTTATAGGGGAGTGGTTCTTGGGAGAACCTGCATAACTCCAGAAAAGCAGAGCTTGGCTCCTCCATATCCCAAGGAGGATCCCTAGGAGGATCCTCTTATAAAGATGTCCCTTTGGAGGTGGAGCCACAGTTTCTCCCCAGGACAGATCAAGCCATCCCTAAGCCTGTCCCTACTAACCAAAACAATGATGGAATATTCAGATGTGGGATAAACCAAGAAAGAGCCCACAGTCCCCAAAATCATACAAGTGTGAGAACAGTCCCAGGATTACTAGTTATCCCTCTCAGCTAGAGCCCCAGCAGAGAAGACACAGGAATGTGAGACCATTTGTTTGTTCCAAGTGTCACAAAGTTTCTTCCAGACATCAGACCTCCATGTGCAACAGAAGATTTTCATTGTGGAGAAGCCCTGCAAGTGCAGCACATGTGAAAAGTCCTTCAGCCAACAAACCAATTTCTGAGCTCATCAGAGAATCAGGAAGCTACCACCAGTCATCTACATACTACTGCCATGTGAGGACCTACCAGATAATCTCAAAACTGATTCTGCCACACCAGAAGCTTCCCCAGCTACTGTCCCCACATAAGATATATTTTTAAAATTATCCTGTATAATGAATTCCTGCAAAATGTTAATTATTTTAGTAGGGAGATCATTTGAAGATTGGTTCCCTGAATAGAATAATTCTGTCTTCCTCCTTCCTTTATTATGTGACACCCTTACTCAAAGTTTAATTCAGATAGAAATAGAAACCAAATCAAATACAAGGAGAAAATATTGAAAGCAACAAGAGAAAAATGGCTCATTACATAAAGTGGAGTATCAATAAACTTAATGGATGGTGGCCACAAATCAGTGGCTTTACAAGGTCAAAGCATTGTAAAGGATAACAGTGTCAAACATGAATTCTATATCCAGCAAAATGAAAGTGAAATAAAGGCAATCTAAGAGACAAAAATACCAAATATTTGAGGGGTTGACCTAAATAACAAGAATTGCTTACTCAGAATTTCAGAAACTAGCAGTCCAAAATCAAGATGTCAACATGGCTATGGTTTCTCCTGGAGTCTGTCATTGTGGTAGCAGCACTTCATCACATGGTGATGTCCTAGGTCTTTGACTTTCTCTGCTGCTGTTTGCCAAATTAACTCTGCTTATAAAGGAATCAGGAATAAGGTCCTATTTACAAACAGGTTCATACCCAAGGTAATAGAGATTAGGAATGAGAACTTGGCAGTTCTGGAGACAAATAATTCCATCTACCATACATGCCTTACAAGAAAATTGAAAGCAAGTAATTCAGACTGAAAAGAACTTACTCCATTTGGAGAGAAATGAAGAGCACAAGAAATGATACATATGTGGGATAATATAAAAGCCTCCATAGGTACACCTCATCTCATTTCTTGTTTTAATTTAAGAGACGTAAAATTGTATAAATCAGTAATTATAATATTACATGGAGCATTTATAATATATAAATTTATATGTATCATAACAGCTTAAAGGAAGAAATGGAGGTACATTGGAGCAATGTTTCTATATTTCTGGAATTAAGTTAGCATTGATCTGAAGTAGATTGTCATAAAACAAGATGTATTTCAATTTTTCAATTAGAGTCCAAAAGAATACCTAAAGGAAACATTAAAAGTAAACAAATCAATTTAAATGGTACAATAAACAATACACAAATGAAGACAGTCAAGAGAAAGAGAAGAACAAACAAGAAAGGAGGCATAGAAAATAACTACTAATATGGGATATATAAATCCAGAAATGCCAACAATGCCATGGAATGTGAATTGCCTAAACAGCCCAGCCAAAGTTAGAGAGCATCAGATTGGATGAAATTACAAGATCTAACAATGTACTGTCTACAAGAGACCCACTTTAGATTCAAAGACACAAATAGAGAGAAAATAAAATGATGGGAAAAGATATACCACTCAAACAGAAACCATCAGAAAACTGGGATAGTTATATTAGTATAAGACAAAATAAACTTTACAAGAAATATTACTAGTGATGATGTTTATTTCATAACAAAAGAATTAATGCATGAAGAAAATATAAATGTAAAAACATGCGTACTTAACATCTAAGCCTAAAATTAGATAAATACCTAAAATAAAACTTTGACACATATTTCAGAGCTAGCCCTGTAAAGAATGAGGGGACAAGTTTACTGTCTCATGATCTTCTCCAATTCAGTATCCTCCCACTTTCTACTGCCAAGTTCATAGCATTCACCTGATTGTTTTCTTTTTTAATTTTTAAAGATTTATTAATTAATTAATTTCTTCCCCCCTCATTGTTTTTCAGTCACTGTATGCTCTCTGTGTGTTCTTCTGTGTCTGCTTGTCTTCTCTTTAGGCAGCACTGGGAACCAATCCTGGGACCTTCTGGCATGTGAGAGAGGCACTCAATCTCTTGCACCACCTCAGCTCCCTGGTCTGCTGCATCTCTTATTGTCTCTACTCTGTGTCTCTTTTTGTTGCATCATCTTGCTGCACCAGCTCTCCACATGGGCCAGCACTCCGGGTGGGCCAGCCCTCCTGTGGGTGCTCTCTGCTCAGGCCAGCTTGCCAAGAAGGTCAGCTTGCCCTCACCAGGAGGCCCTGGGAATCAAACCCTGGATCTCTTATACGGTAGATGGGAGCCCAATCACTTGATCCACATCCATTTCCCTCAGCCTGATTGTTTTAAGCACATGTTTACTAATTTGGCTCATGTAGATTATATTCTTCCTCTGAATGTCCAACCTTTATTAGTTTTAATATATACAGTTGATGTACAATGAATGTTTTTGAATGAAAAAACAAAAGAGTAAATGAATGAATGGGTGTACACCATATAGAGGTGGAGAAGCAAGGCAACATAGCATATTCTAGGAAGTTATAAGCTGTTCCAAATGCCTTCAGTAGCATTTTCTAAACTGAATTCCTAAAGATGTTAACGGGTTTTCAATGAAAAACAGGAGTTCAATTCTCAAAATTTACATTCTCTTCCTTTCTTGGATACTCTCAATGCCCATTACTGTGTTTAAACCAATTTCCCCACTTACACGAATTCAAATTATTTGATCAAAATTTGATTAATACCTTGAGAATTTCTCCTCAGAACCCTGTTTAGAATATGCTAACCTCTAGTGTAAACATAGCTCTGATAAGATGGTAGGGTGTGGCAAGATTGTATCGGTTTAGGAGGGCACTCACTAACTCACTCTCCAAGGATGGCTGATTGGGGACAGGATCCTGCCTGAAGGGTCTGTAGTGGGAGCGCACGGAGCAAGAACTTTGGGGACATTGATCTGCAGGGAGCTGGATGGCGAGGTGGATTGCTCAGGAAAGGTTCATGAGTTTTTCCCTTGCCTATGGTAGTCGACACAGATGGCTGAGCCCCACCTTCAGGGAAAAGGCTGGGATGAGCCGCGACTCCTGCCGACAACCTGGTGAGAGGGAGCATTCTCCAAGAGTTGGAGGGTTCTGGCAGAGGGTCGAGAGGGGATTCCTTTCTGTGGATTTGGCTCCCTGGAACCCCTTGCAGCTTTGGGGAATAAAATAGCTGGCTTGAAGCAGGACCAGGCTGAGGGAAGTGGGGAATCTGCTGAGGAAGGTTGATCTACCTAGCTGCCCAGGGATACATCCCGACTCCCACCGGTAACCTGGTGAGAGGTAGCATTCTCCAAGAGTGGAAGGGTTCTGACAGAAGGTGGAGAGGGGTTTCCTTTCTGTGGGTTTGGTTTCCTGGAAACCCTCACAGATTTGGGGAGCAAATAGTCTGGCTTGAAGCGGCATCAGGCTGAGGGGAGAGGAGAGTCTGCTGAGGAAGACTGATTTACCTAACAGCACGGTGGTAGTGAGGCTTGGCTCCAGAGGGGGTGGAGTCATCCAATTTTACCATTCTTCACTGACAAGCATCAGAGCTACAGCTCCCCTGGGGAGGCCAGGAAGTGGGAAGTGCTTGATTAGTTTCCATGAGCCTATTTAGGGTCCCATCAGTGAAGGGGGTGGTCTAGAAGAGGCCTTCTTTAGGGTTCCTTTATTCCCCCCACCCCCCAAAAAAGAAGACAAACACTTTTTAAAAAAAGAATTTTTTTAACTTAGTTTAAACATTAAAATCAGCCTCAAAACCTGTAGATAGAACATTGCAGGGCAATTGATTGATGAACACAAGCAGGCTGAGAGGTTCCACAAGGCCCAAGAAGGAACACTGTTCTTCCTTAGCTTTGTTTGATTGCTTGCTTGTGTGGTTGTTTGGTTTTTTTATTGGTTGTCTCTTGCTTCTCATTCCGCTTTCCCCCCCGCTTCTTTTTTTTTTTTTTTTTTTTAAAGAAATAAATGTTTATTCATTGGATGTCTGCTAGTTAAAAGTCTATGAATTATGTATAACATACTTAAATACTAATCAAAACTTTAATGCAATACACTGCATACTTAAGTAATTTAATAATTTGTATGTTACACATAAACTTTTAAAAATATTTATATTTTAAAAGATGCTTAGATTACATAAATGTTTCACAAAATCGCAGGGATGCCCATGTTCCCCACCTCCCATACTTCCCATAATATCCCAAATAAACATCTTTCATTAGTGTGGCACATCACCTGCAACGGCTATATACATCCTGGGGCTTTGCCACTAAGCATGGACCATAGTTCACATTGTAGACCATACTCTCTCCCACACAGTTCTGCATGGTATATGCTGATGTAAAATGGCCTATATCTATCATTGTAATGTCACTCAGGATAATTCCCAAGTCCTCAAAAAGCACCTGTATTACAATTTTGCTTTTCCCTTCCCTGCCCCCAAAGCGTCTAGTGGCCACTGGCTCCACCTCACTGTTATAATTTCTTCCATTGCTTGAATCACAATATGTCTACAACAGAAAACCATTAAGTCCACTCTAGTCCATAGCTGTTCCCCCAATTCTGAGGAGTCTTGGATGGTGATGTCCACTCCACCTCCAAGTGAGAGTGGGCTTATATCCCATGGATACAATGGATGAGATTATCCTGCCTGCAGCTGCAGGCTCTCTTTCTTCCCTGGGATAGCCATTGTCCATCATCGTCTCTTCACCAGGTGACTTGGGTGAGTCCATTGAGCTGTAGAGTAGAAGTTGCAGCTCCACCGAGATTCCAGGCACAACTGGCACATGGGCAGGCCAGAGGCTCCAGTCTCTGGAAGTACACCTACAAACTCCAACATCACATATAGGTTTGAATAGAAGAGACTGATGGACCAAGTGCAGGGAGGACTTATTTGAGTCCAACTCTGTCACTCTCAGGAGCACAAA